>JAYJMB010080707.1:0-21967 GCA_036873735.1 Pouteria campechiana
TGAGGACACTGAGGTCCTTGAGGGGTGGATGGCGTGAGTGGCATCCCACATCGCCTGGGTGAGGGAGGGAGTCCTGGTCTATATTTGTGGGGCTCGGTTGTGAAGGTGTGACGCGTTTTAAAACCGTGTGGGCGTGTGCCCAAAGCGGACAATATCACACTGGAGCCCCGGGTTGTTACAGTTGGCGTGAGTGGCATCCCGCATTGCCTGGGTGAGGGAGGGAGTCCTGGGCTATATTTGTGGGGCTCGGTTGTGAAGGTGTGACGCATTTTAAAACCGTGTGAGCGTGTGCCCAAAGCGGACAATATCACACAGGAGCCCCAGGTTGTTATAGTAATATTGCAACTCTCCCTACTCACATTTATGGTTTTACATGTTTTGGTCTTTTATGAAAATTTATTTTTATAAAATTACTCTTATAGTTGAGTATCTTTTATTATATTCTATTCATCATTATTTAACAGTGATAATGCATGATCCTAATTTGTTCTATTTGGGTCTCTAAAATGTGAAGGTCTAGTTTAAGTTATTGATTAGATGATTGCTTTCGTAAAGTTTATGTGTCTTTTAAAAATTGGTTGTAACCATTGTATTCTATGATATTTAGTTGGACAAACAATTTACAAAGTTAACATTTGGGCAACTATGGACTGAGAGATAAGTGAGGGAAATTGTCAGATTCACTTTCTGGAAGAAGAGTTGAGATAGTTGAAGAAGGAATTAAAGTTTGCTAAGAAGATAAATGTTTCTTTAGATCTCCTTTTGACTGACCAATGTATAGCTTATGGAGAGATTATGGATAGAATTAAGGCTTTGGAGAAGGAATTGTCTGAGATTTGGGATAGAATAATAGAGTTGTTAGCAGTTATTGAAGTTTTAAAAGAGTAACTATTTTTAATTTTCTTTGTTAACTATTTTGAACTTATTGGTGGCAGTTAATATTTTAAGAAGGTAGAAATTTTTTGATGTTTAAATGTTCATGGAATTAAAGGTTTTGTTTGTGTGTTATGATTATTACCTTCATGAGTTTTTACTTTTCAATTCTGGTTCATTATGTGAGATCAACCCAATAAGCATTATTACAGAAGGAATGACTAGGAGTGGAATTCCCATTCGAGGCCTTAAACTGTGAAGTTTCCCAAATAGGCTTAACTATGCTTTAGGACTGTAATGGTGTTAAATTTGATCAATTAAAGTTATTAAGATTTTCAGGAAGACTTTGCTCAAGTAATAAACTCACATCAATTCAAATCCAAAGTAGTTTATTCAGAGGCATCGAGAGTATATAGCAATGAAATATGTAATTAAGTTTAGACAACTTATCTCTTTTAATGCATCTTTTATAGATATCTTATTTGAGCTCATAAGTATTGTTGTCAGCTTGACTATTCATTCAGCTTCTGCTATTTGATGTTGATGATCCTTCCTTTGAGATATGATATTGTCCAACATATTGGCTCATTTGCTTGGATTTGTGTGCTGAGAAGAATGTTTTAATTTCTCATTGTCTCCTTTTTCCTTTATGCTCATTTTAAGCTTTCCTGCATACACTTGAGATAATCTTACACTTTGTTTGTTAATGAGTTCAAATTGATGTGAACATGTATTGTCAATATATTAGTGCAAAGAATCATTTTAAGCATAACATTATGCAGAGAAATAAGATGATGGATTAAGACAATTTTCATGAGTGAACAGATTAACCATTTTGCCTTAATCAATTACTAAGTTGCTTGAACTAGCACGGTTGTAAATTACAGTTAACTTAATGTACTAGAATACACTTCATTCTTCCATACTAATTTGAGCATAATCATTTATCTTTCTTTTAATTATGTGTCTTTTAGGCATCCTTAGCTTTAGATTATTTATTATTTATTATTTGTTATTTGAAATTTTACTTTATGTTTTTCAAAGTTTTATTTATCCTAGTATTAAATGATCAGAGTATATATACATATATATATACAGACTACTCTGTAAATGAATCTTCATCTCTATAAATGTATACTTAGTTAATTAATAAAAATTTTAAGTGTAGCATTTACTTTACATAGATGGAATGTAAGAATGAATGAATAAATAGAAATATGCAAGTATAGTTTTAAAGTTTAATTCTTAATCAAAATACAAATTAAGGTCTATAGACAAAATTCTAACAATGAACTCTGTTTCTCATGATATAAAAGTTCAGAGAATAAGCTTTGATTTCTACAAAAGAATATGTACAAATGACTAATCAAAATTCAAAAAGGCAGTGTAAGAATGTAAATCTAATTCTATAGGAATGTAATTAATCAGAGGAATTGAATGTGAGGGTTAAATGAAAATCATGTACATATATGAGATAATAAGTGGAAAGGCTGAATATATGTATTTTATTAAAAAAATGGACTAAAAGAAATGCGCAAGTGAATATTTCAAAAGTTCAGATAATGATACATTCGATAAGAGCTTTTGAGTTTGAGTGTCATACTTGCACTTACCTTTCCTTTTTATTTTGAATGAACTTGGTATTTCATCATGTCTTTAATTTGTTTGTTTAGACCAAGTCTTCATTCTCTTTCTCTTCTTCAGGAGTTTATTTTCTCCTTTCTTAGATTTCCTGCTATCAAGTTAGTCTAAATGATAATGCAAGTGGTGTGTGAGTGCCAAGTGTTTTTGTCCCTTTATTAATTTGTCTTTGGCTTGTCTAAGATTTAACATATCAGTTCATATACTAAGACATCCTTAAAAATAGTGGGACAGAGAGCATATAGTGAGTTTTCAACATTTTCTGCTTTACTCTCGTTCATCCTCGCTTATGCCAATATAGAAAATTTTCATAGATAAAAATCATTTAACCATAAGAGATGTTTCTAATATCCTTTTCCATTACATCTAGTTTAATCTATCAGAAATTTGGAAATGGAAGATGGACTACTCTTTGAAGAACACAGAGGATGACAATGTTGGTTAAGCCAAATGGATCACTAGAATTATTTATCTAGCCAAATCTATTACCACTTGTAGAGTCTCGTAAGATGGCTTAACCCAAGAGGGGAGGGGTGAATTGGGTAAATAAAAATTTATTGCTTAACCCCTATTGGATCATTTTCCTCTTTTCATGCTTGTGTGTGGTGTGGTGTAAGATGAATAATAGAAATAATAAAAAACATGAAGAATAAAACAAATGAACAAACACACAAATAGACACACATAGACAATATGATTTTTATAGTGGTTCAGGACCCCATCCCTACATCCACTTTTCCAAGGATACCAACTCATTGTGCTTTGGGTTCCACTATACCTCGTACAATGGAATACATAAGTGTCCTTGACACTTCTTCTGGATTCCAGCTCCAATTGGCATAAACAAGTGTCCCCGATACTCTTCTGATTTTACGAGCTCACTAGGAAATTCACTGGTTTCAAAGGTCACTAACAAACTTGACGATTTTCCTGAGCTCACCAACAACTCATATAATGTAGTTTTCACGAGCTTAACATAAACTCACTGGTTTCAAAGATTACCAGCAAACTTGTTGGTTTTCTAGAGCTCAATAACAACTCTCTGGTTTGAAGTTTACTAGAAAACTAACACTTTACAAAGCCTAACAATGAAGCATAGGGGAAGATATGATCTCTCTCTTAGCTCAATGTAATGCAAAAGATCTTCCCATAATGTAAAGATAATGGCCATAAGAATGTGAATTTTTAAGCTCAAGAAAGATAGATGACAGTTCAAGCTCTTGGCCATGGGTGGAAGGATTTGCATAAAATTAAGCCCATTTGAAAAGTATTCCTTCACTACCTTTGAATTGCCCCACCTTTCTCCTTAAGTAACTTCTTCAAAGTCTCGACCGTTGGCCAAGATGAGATTCGTTGAATGCAGAAATGAAAGTAGCATTGAATGAATAAGACCATTTGAATTTTCTGCCATGGAAGTCCGGGTCTTTCTGATTTGTCTCGAGCTGCTTCATCATTGTTCAGAGAGGAGAATGAGCTATGTTAAAAAGGTGTTCCTTGTTTGATTCATCACAGCTTTGAAAAACTTGCAATGCCACTTATTACCGAAAATGGTGACTGTCATAAGTTTGCACAATGATGGCTCGAGTGCATATGTCATTTGTATGTTTAGTCGCATAAATTAATTTTTCTTTGATAGGTCATGGCCTCTCTCTATTTGCATTTGTTTGCCATAAGTTGCAGATGAATTCTTCAAGGTTTGTCCATTAGTTAATCTTCCATAGGAGTGATTTTTCTATTGCAAATATCAAACAAACTTTGAATGGCACAACTGAAGTCAAACTGATTGAAAGACAAACTCTTCTTTGTCTATCAAAATTCCTCTAGGATATTTGTCTATTAATCAATCCTTCATTTATGGACTTTGTCTATTGTAGATAACAGGCTAACTCTAGGTGACGCTAATGAAGTTGGGCTGATCGACTGACACGCTTCTCCTTAATGCAAACAAACAAAGTAAAATGTTCTTCCTTTGTTCTTCATTGTCTGTTGGAAGTGATAGATGAAGTTTGCTTTGTCTTGCACTAATAGATGAAGTATGATTTTCTTCTTTTGTTCCTTGTTGTCTGTTGAAGGTGCTAGATGAAGCTAACTTTAACTTGCTCAAATAGATGAAGAGTAGTATTCATCTAGTGTAAGCGATAGACAAATTATGTTCTGCTTTATCTTGGATAGAATACTTTGCATGTCGTATTTGTCTGTTATAAGTTGTAGACGATCGTGCCTTTGTCTGTTGAAGCATATTTTGGTCCAAGCACTTCTTTATCTGTTTAGCTTCACCTATGCTTAATGTGCAGCTTCTACTTCATCTTTTGCTTTAGCTAATACTTTGTCTATTATGATAGATGACCTTTTGATCCGAGGGTGAGGCAGAGTTCTTTTATTAGTTTTGCACACTTTGAGTAACAGAAAGGGTCTAGCAACTTTCATGTTTCTTCATTCTTGGTTTGTCTGTCTTGGCTCAGCTGAAGTTGCAATCCCTTGTATCAATCCTTCTTATCCTCAAACAAATTCTTTCTTTAACTTTTTTGATCAAGCAAAGTCTTTTTTCTTGTGCCTGGTCATTTGAGTGACTATTTCTTTGTCTTTCTTCATTTGTCTGCCAAGTCATTAAGTTGCTTCTTCATTATTGTACTTTGTCTTGGACAAACTTCGATCAGATCAAGTATAAATGGTCCAACATAATTCAAGCTCTCTGATCATGGCTTCTTCTTTAGCTTTTTGTTTTGCATTTGTCTCTTGACATTTTCTTATTGAGGTTGACAGAATGCAAACTCATTGTAGCAATGCTTCGAAGCCTTGTTTGTCTCCTATTGTTTTTATTTGTGGAAGCATTTAAAGAAACCTTCTTCGTTGCTTGTCTCCCATCCTTCTATTTTTTTCTTCTTCTTCTAGAATTTTTATCAGTTCAGCTCCTTTGGAACATAACAAATAGTTGTGGCAGTTTGTTGCAGACGATCATTATCCTGCACTTGAACTTTTCTGCACTTGCTACATTGTAAGCTTTCATATAATATCAAAATGTATTTTATCCTCATGTGATTGTATCATTTTGTAAAGCAAGGATAATATATATTTCCATTAAATGCGTAATATGAAAGCTTAAGTAATTATGGCGCTTAATATAATTTAGCCAATTTATGCTTAAAAGATTAATTAATGTTTATGATGTGCACACTATAAAGTGAAGATTGTATGCTTGTTTAATTAATCACTCAGGGTTATTTATTTATGTTAATTAATGTTTATTAATTCATAACCATATCTATGATCATTAGAGATTTAAGCTTACAATTTTTTTCTCTTTAATATAAGTTTTGTTGTTATCCAAATCACATATAATAATACTGACGCTCTCAAGATCAATCCTAATGGCAACCTCACTCGCCTTTGGATTCCTACCAATTGGCGGATTCGCCGTCAACAACCCACGCAACTTTGACAGGAGTGTTCCTCACTCCTTCATTATGTTGCCAACCGGCTTGGCACAAGTCATCTACAAGAGGGAAGTGGCTCCAATTCTCCCCTCATCGAAGGCTACCCCATCAGTTCCCAAGATTGCCCTAGCAACACCAGTAACTCAACCTTCTCCAACAATGAGGTTGAGAAGAAGCACAAAAAGAATAGGAGACAGAGGACAAAAGTTGTTTCCCCTCATGCTCCTAGGATCGTTGGAGATGAATTTGTCTGCAACACCACTTTAAACTCCTTCAACAGTGGGAGTACTCAGGTCTCTACTCCCACAAGGTAGAAGAAGGTTGTTACTCTCAATCATTCTAATGCAATCAAGGGGAGACAAACACGAGCTCCCTTCATTCCCAAACCTATTAACCCCTTTGGAAGGAATGCACAAAGCAACGCTGCTAAGGGCTATGCTCAACCTACCAAGGGAACTAGAAGAATGACAATGAAGAAAGGGAAGTCCAAGAAGAGGTCAACCCGCAGGTTGACCATTCAAGAAAAGAAGGATGGAAGCTACCATCTGAGAAGCACATTGCAATGGTAAGAAGACCATCTCCATCCTAAGATGAATACTGGGAAAGCAATATGTTTGCTATCCTAGCCAATCTCTCTTGTTCTTAGAAGAGAGAAATTGATAGGACAAGCACCCTTCAGATGCCAAGAAAGGCATCAAAGGTAGAGAAGAGAGAGAATGGTTGATTCTGGTAGTCCAAAGAAAAGAGACCAGAAGAAGAGGAAGGTGCAGCTTGTTAGTGTCTACACCACTTTAGCTGATGGGGATCTATCACTAGCACCGCCTAGCCCACCTTGTTAGAGAATCATCATGAAGTCGATGACTTGATCTATGGTGTCTACCCCGATATTTCATTCTTTGTTAGAGGATGTTGGGAGAGAAGATCAGGTGTCTATATCTCCCCATAAATTATACATAGACATCAATTTGTCCTGACAGTCACATATTACATGGCTGAAGGAAATGCAGCTTCCACATCCATAGAAGAGATAATGCAACAATTGGAACTACTCAAAGTTGAAAACTAGTGGTTAAATGAGACATGCATAATAGAATATTGGACAAACCTCTAATCCTGGCCAACCATTTAATGTTGCACATCCTCTCAACCTTCCATCCATGGGAACGGTTACGCTGCCAAGGCCATTCATCTTTAACCCACTAAGAGGGGATCCCATAGGAGTAGATGACTCACCCTTCACTCCTGTAGTTGCTTCACCTCTGCAACTACCTAATATTAATGTGCATGCACAGCCATTTGGGGTGAAAATTCCACTACAACTGTTTGGTGCAAATGCGCATGCACGACCATACCAAATGAACCTGGATCCCATGACACACTTCAATGAAATGATGAATGATTGGATGGCTCAATGGTAAATAAACTTGCTTTCTCAAGTGCTAAACATATATCATCGGTCGTATCTCCTGGAGATTGAGAATGAACCATTCCCACTAGGCTTCTAAATGATAGACTTCCATACGTTTGATGGAACAGATGATCCCTAGCATCATCTCATCCTCTTTAATCTCAAGATGGGAAAATATTTTGTCTATCACAATCTCTACTTGAGATTATTCAGTTCATCACTCAAGGGACCAGCATTCCAATGGTACTTGATACTTCCAGTAGGGTCAGTCAAGACCTGGAATGACATACAGAACCTATTTCTGGCAAGGTTCTTTATGACAAAAAGGATGTCACATTAGCAGACCTCTCCATTATGAAGCAAGGGGATGATGAACTAACAAAAGAGTTCATCTCTCATTGGCAGAAAGAAGCCAATAAATGTGATGCAACCTTAACTAAGGAGGAAAGAGTTTGCCTATGCTGCAATACCATCAAGGTTGACCTCGCAATCATGGTGAATGAGCAGATCACCACCTTTCAGGCACTAGCCAATGAGGCAAGTTGGAAGGAATGCCTCCTTTCCCTTTTTGTGAAGAGCAAAGTTTAGGATGATATGTAGAAAGAAAGCACTTTCTGGCCTAAGAAGAAAGAACTGAAAAGAAGCAAATAGAACTTTTCTGTCAACACCACTAAGACCAAAGCTAGTGGTAATGATAGACAGTTGAAGAAAAAGGAGATTCCAAAGCCAAAATACCAATACTCTAATGAGAAACTGGTATCAAATCTATTTGGGCTAATTTCAATCAGGGAATATAAAGCTACCGAAACCCATGTTCCTAGTAGAGGCAGATAAGGTGAACCATCCCCTATACTGTCATTACCATCGGGGTATCAATCATCCAACAATTAAATGTAAAACAAATAGTAAGTAGAATAATCATCCATTGCATGAAGAGTGGAATAATTACACCAAAGAAGGATGCACATGCGACATCCAATAACATATCGGTAAAGGAATTCTCAATTTAGCAATGCTGGAACAAGAATTTTATCGTTAGTTCTTGAAAACCTTTAGCCAAGAGGTGCAGAAGGAAGTCATGGCTTATGACGAAGGTTGGGATCTTGTGTGCTCAAAAGATATCCTAGAAGTCCCATCGATGATATTTAAGGGATAAAACCATTAGGTCAAACATGCAAAGAAGAAATGAAATGAAAGAATTCCTAAAGGATTTATTCCCATATCCTGAAAGGATACACTGCTAGCCATCATGGTTATAGCCATACATCATTGGGGATTACCTCTAGCCTGAGAAGCTTAAATCCTTCTATAAAAAATGGTGGGGAAAAAGAAGAAAAAAAGCCTGCCTTGATCAAGGGTGCCCAGAGCTCTATACTTGGGGGCCATCACCATTACTTTCATCAGTTGTAGATGAAGTATTGGCGACATTTTGCAATAACTTGCCAGACTTGGGAACTAGAAATAACCTAAGCTCTGATAAAAATAATCCATTTGAATATCTTGGTATCATATTGGCGAAGGCGTGGCCTTCACAAGCAACCCAAACAAGAAGCAGGAATGCTCTGATAAAAGGCACGATTGCTAAAGAGAGAACCAACATCAAGGTTTCACCATATTCAATATTGGCAATTCACCGGTCACACACCTCCTCCGCTATGCTAATGAGTGCTATAGAGAAAATCCAAACCTTGTAAAGATGCATCAGAATTTTGAAAGCTCACTTTCCCCGGAAGTGAAGAAGAGCTAGTTCTAAACTTTGGCAGATAAAGGCACCAAAGAATGGGTCCCCTTACAAGATATGTTCTTGCTACGCTTCCTTTCTAAAAGAAAAGAAGGAATCAGGAAGTCTATCATCAATTAGGAACAGCATTTTGGTGAGAACATGGCCAATTATGTTCACAAATGGAGGGATGCTACTTGGAGTGACCCATAATCGCTTGATCACCCAGATGTCGAAGAAATTCATCTTTGTCTAGAAAAAAGTGCTTATTTTCACCATCAAATGCCATCTAACTTTATAGAGGCTTTTCATCAAGCTAAAAAGAATAAGATAAGGGTGATGGATGACCCACCAAAAAAACAATTGTTCATAAAATTGCACATTGGGAGAGTCCTTGAATACTTGCACTAAATGAAAGCCCCTATTTTAATGGCAGTTCTAGAAACTAAGCAAGTCCATTACTTAGGGTGGCCCATGATTAAGTTATTCAAAGAAAGCTATAAGGTTGCTATTAAACACTTATTCCAGTATCTAGCCTTAGTGCAAATGATGTCCCAGAATGAGGCATATGCAATTAGGAGCTTCCCATTTTCATTGGCTAGTAATAGACATGCCCTAAAGTGGATTGCGACATTGTAAGTCGAATCGTTCAGATCTTGGGAGGTGTTGGCTAAAGCATTCACATACAAATTTCACAAATTTCATAATTACACCTCTTAGTTCTCTAAGGCACAAGTGTGAGGAATTCATTCTCTTGAAGGGGAACATCTTTATGATTTCGCCTTAAGATGGTGCACTATTCACCTTTATTACCCCATGTTGTGAGAAGAAAGAGGCACAATATGGGAATGCATTGTCGTATTAGGAAAGGCCTTTTCATTACCCAAAAAGGTACCTGCTTCATTCCCTAGACTACTCAAGATGCTTCAAGAGCTATCAGAAGTATCTTTCAACATGACTAACATCATGCTGAATGAAGAGAATGCTCCACAAGAATCATCTGAGTCGCCTGAAACAATGGCGACAAGGAATACAACTCAAGACAAAGGAAATGTGCCAACACAAGAAGAATCGGTGCCTGGAGTTTCTTGTTCCCTTGTTGAAGAAAAAAAGCTCCAGAGCTCATAAATAAACCAGAATATGATGTTGTCACTCACTTACATAGAATCTTGGTAAGACTAAGCATATATGATGCACTCCAACTCTCTTAGGAGTCTCGGCAGGTGCTTATAAATGCACTGGTAGAGGTGTCTGTCAAGGACCTATACCTAGCAGAGGTTGCTAATACAATTGAATGTTACCAGACCATCACTTTCATAGATGATGACTTATTGCTTGGAAGTACAGAGCATAGCCGTTTATTGTTTGTAAGTGGTGATTTAGAAGGAGAAAGGATTAACCGCATTATGCTAGATCTAGGATTTATGGTAAATATTCTTCCACTCAAAGTACTGAAGCATATCAAGATGTGCTCATCCGTGCTCAAAAGCAGCACTTTGGTTATTGAAGGCTTCAACCAAGAAAGCCAGAGGACTATGGGGACTATCACCTTGAGTCTTGATATTCAAGAATTTCTCACAGAGGTCAATTTTCATGTCATTAATGTGCCAATGTCCTACAACCTATTGCTCAAAAGGCCGCGGTTGCACTGATACCAAGTTGTTGCATCCATGGCTCACCAATGCTTTAAGTTCTGGCATAATGAGTCGCATATCTGCCAATGTATGGCCATTCACAATTTCAGAGGCATTCTGTTTAGAAGTCCCATATTACGAGCTGGCACTGAATAAACTGGAATAGCCAAAAGAATTGGCCAAGCCAATTATGGATAGAAGGCAACAGTTGTTTACTACCAAAAGACAAGGGTCCGCATCACAAAAATCCTCATCACAAGTTGTACCTCCATAGGCATTTCTGTTCCTGGTGGTTCCATAACCAATATCTTTGCACTTTGAAATTGCGGCAAGCGTCTCATAAGAAGACAAGTTAAAACCAATGAAAGAGTTAGAATTGCTCCGAGTAGACAATGATGATGAAGAAAGATCATCGGTTTAGCATGCATAACTGTCACAGCACTTGGCCACTTCTGCTTCTACACTAACTCTATCAATTCAAAATGTGCTCAACTAGAGGCCAGTTGCAAATTCCTCAACTCCTTAGTCTTTTATCTTCCAAGCTGGGACATCGACACCAAGACCACCTAGAAGAGGACGTGGGAGAGGATCGACCAGGCCATCAATAGGCGGGGGCAAACCATACCCCCACCCACTAGACTTTATAAGAATCAAGTTGCAAAATCTTTGAGAGCTTATATGTCACCACGACCGATGCCAAGTAAAAACACCTGGTTCCAGATCAACACTCCGGGCTGAAGGAGAACAACAACTACTCCTCCAACATTATCATCTCTAGTGCCAAGCTAATCTCAAGTAGTCTCGAAACCAACATAGTCTTTGTGTTTTGAGATTAACATTGGGATCCCCAATCAAGCAAAGTAAGAGACATCCTCTAATCTCAACACCAAAAGCAATAAATGGGAAATTAGAGGAGAAAAATTACAATCCATGTTGGTCAAGTATAATTGGCCGCTAACTCGATCGGCTAAGTCAAAAATCATTTAGGGTAAAGAACTTGAACCACAATCCCAAGTTGAAAAAGGAAGATTAGTATTAAAGGAGATGGGCATGCCCTATGGACAATGTCGTACTCCTGATCTTCTGTCCCATAAATTCCTGTCTGCCAAAAATTTTTAGAAATTTAGTAAGGGATGCAGAAAGATGATTGACCTCCTCGACATTTATCCTGATGAACCCTATATATCAGTAACCGGTCTGCTCATCCTAGTTCCAATCAAAGAAAAATTAAAAGGTCTCTAGCATCCAGGAGATCAGATAAGTCTCAGTGCAGACAATGATATTAACGTGGATAGTGATGAGGAGTATACCTTAGATTGCTTTTATGTGAGTATTAGGTCGACTATTAGTCCCACTATATGGGATTGTCAGTCAACTCCTACTAAGTCAAAGATGTCAAAAATGTCATCTGCCTCATCAATAATTACACATTGTTACATGATTTCCATCTCTCATCATGCATCAACATAAGAGGAAGAATCTGAGTCTGATGGCAAAGAATCACAAACAAATTTGGAGGGACCTAATGATATAGATGACAGTGAAGTTGTTGATGACCCATCAATTCCCAAATCAAAGTCAGAAATGGTGAGTGAGACTCATGATGATAATGCATATGAGCCCGACCATGAGTTAAACCCTAACCATTCAGAGGAAAAAGAAAGTAATGACTCTGATTCTTCCTTAGAAGAAATAACTTATGGCACAGCTCTACTGGGTTAGAAGATGGTGGACAACTAAAAATTAACGAATTTGAAGAATTCGACTTGGGCACAAACGAAGATAAGCAGCTTACCTTCATCGTCAAATCCTTGCCAGAACATGAAAAGCAACTGGTAATGGATCTTCTCAGGGAATTCAAAGATGTCTTTACATGGACATACTCTGAAATGCTTGGCTTAGATCTGGATATTGCGATGAACTCTTTACATATCTCTCCAAGCAAGTGGCTAGTAAAGCAAGCACCAAGAAAGTTCAGACTTGACTTAAAGCAACAAATCATTAATGAGATCAACAAGTTGCTAGAAGCCAACTTCATCCGAAAAATCAAGTTCCCAAGATGGATCTCTAGTGTTGTCCCAGTAAAGAAAAAGAATGGGTAAATTTGAGTTTGTGTCAATTTTTGCAATTTCAATGAAGCCTGTCTGAAAGATGAGTTCTTCCTGCCACATATGGAACTCCTTATCGATTGCACATCGCTCTATAACACATTCTCATTCATGGATGGTCACTTCGGCTACAACCAGATCAAGATGGCGGCGGTAGACGCTCCATCGCATTTGCACTCCAATGGACATCCTTTGCTATAAAGTTATGCCATTTGGATTAACGAATATAGTAGCTACTTATCAAAGACCTATGAAAGTTATTTTTTATGGCATGCTTGGAAAACATGTTGAATGTTATGTCAATGATTCGGTGGTAAGAGCCAACGGTTATGATTGATACCATGAGGATCTAAATACTATCTCTGTATGGCTAAGGAAAAACAAGCTACACATGAACCCGCTCAAATGTGCATTTGGAGTTGGGTCAGGCAAGTTCTTAGGATTTATCATCTATCATTGAGGAATTGAGGCGGACCCAAAAAAAGTAGAGGCCATTAGAAACATGCCTCCCCCAAGGAATATAGATGATCCAAGGAGCATTCAAGGCAAGCTATCTTATATTAGAAGGTTTGTTGCCAATTTAGCGGGAAGATGTTAGCCATTTCACTGGCTATTAAAGAAGGATATGGCCTTTGCTTGGGACAAAGCTTGCAAGAAAGCCTTAAATACCATCAAAGAATTACTCCACAACCCAATAGTTTTTGCTACACCAGCTAAGGGTAAACTACTTATTTTGTACATCTCCACAAGTGAGCAATCGCTGGAGGCATTGCTCAAACAAGAAAATCAAGATTGTAAGGAGCAAGCATTGTATTACCTTAGCCATCAGTTGATCGATGCAGAATGCAACTATTCTCTGATCAAAAAGACATGCCTTGCCTTGGTGTTTACAACCCAAAATTTAAGGTATTATTTCCTTACTTGTGAGATCCGGTTAATTTCTAAAGTAGATCCACTTAAGTTCTTAATCACTTGTCCCATGCTATCGAGACGGTTGTCAAAGTGGTCATTATGATTGTTAGAATTTGACATCACCTTTATCCCACAAAAAGTGGTGAAAGGACAAGTTTTGACTGACTTTTTGGTGACACACTCAGTCAATGAAGAGGTCGTTGTACACGAAGACTTGCTAGATGAGGAAGTATTTATTGCATAAGTCAATACTCCCTGGTAGATATACTTCGATGGTGCTGCCAAAGCTGTCGATGCTGGTGTTGGAATTGTCTTCATCTCACCTCAGAAAGACATTCTTCCATATTCTTTCTACTTAGGAAAGAATTACACCAACAATAAAGTAGAGTATAAATCACTAGTCTTAGGACTTCAGATCGCCCTTAACTTTGGGATTACAAAATTAGACATCTTTGGTGATTCGAAGTTGGTGGTCTGATAATTAACCACCGAATATGAGTTTGCTAGCCTAGTCTGTGCTAGTATTATGATATTGCATAAAGGCTATTGGATCATCTTTTTCAAGTCATTAGACATATTCTGAGGACTGAGAATACCATTACTTATGTTTTAGCAAACTTGGCAATTGCTCTAGCCATTGCTAGAGGCCAAGAAGTTATTGTCAAAGTTAAGCAACGAAGCAGCATTCCCAACTCATAGCTTGCATGGAATTAACAATGGATGATTGGTGTACCCCCTACATCAATTACCTGCAATATGGAATCTTTCCAGAAAACTCACAAGAGAGATTAGCTCTAAGAAAAAGAGTTACTCGATATGTGTATTACAATAATACACTGTATCACTAGTACACTATATCACTAGTCATATGATCGACTCTGGCTCCATTGTCTTAATGGGTAAGAGATTCGATATGCACTCATGCAAGTGCATTCCAACAAAAGCGATAGGCATCCATCTAGTCAAAATTGTACAGACAGATCAAATGCCTAGGATACTACTGGTCTACCATCATTTCATATTCACTATAATTAGCTAAATTATATCTCTAATGTCAACTTCATGGGGATATCGAGCAAATACCACCTTCAAAATTGGTACCTGCAAGCATCTCTTTACCATTTGCATGGTGGGGTTTTAATATCATTGGTTCAATCAACCCTTCGTCTTCCAAGGGACATGCCTATATGCTAGCAACAACTGATTACTTCTCCAAATGGGGAAAAGCTGACTCATACAAGAGAGTCAAAGCTAGAGAAGTAATCTAGTTTATCAAATTCAAGATCATGTATCGATATGGTAATCAATTCCAGATTACATCGAACAATGGCACTCCATTCAAGAATGAGGAAATAGAGAATTTTCATCAAAAGGAAGGCATCAAACATGTGTTCTCTGCACCACATCATCTACAAGGAAATATCCAAGAAAAGCATTCAATAAGGCAATTCTAAAGATCATGAGAAGAATGGCGAATAAGAACAAGTGGCAACGACATCTTAAATTGCTATAGGCACTTTGGGCTTATTGCACCACTCACTGGACAACAACCAATGCAACTCATTATTCTCTGGTGTTTGGGGTAGAGGCGATCTTGCCCATAGAAGTGCAATTGCCATTACTAAGAGTTGCAATGCACTTAGGGTTGATAATGGATCAACAAGCCAAATTGCATTTCAAAGAGCTTGACGCTTTGAATGAAAAGCAGTTTCAAGCCAAGCAAAGAATCGAGTTATACAAATTCTGCATGGCTGAGGTATATAATCGATCAGTTAAACATCAAGCATTTTGCCCAAGCAATTTAGTCCTTAAGCTAAGGATTGAATTGATGGTGGTTGGCAAATTAATTGACAAATTTGAATCTAAGTGGGAAGGCCCTTATGTCGTGCAAGAGGCTTATGCCAATGGTTCATATTGAATCATAAATAGTAATGGCATAGGAGAATTACCCATAGTGGGCATTTCCTAAAGTGTTACTATGCATGAGCCAAGAGGAAGCAAATGCTGGGGGCATTTGCTCCTCATCTCTTTCTTGATCCCTACAAAATGCTTCTCAACCTATTTAGTTTATGAAAAGAAACATGTCAAGAAGCTAAGTGCCATAAGAAAAAGTGCTAAAATTGAATATTCATACATAAAGGGAGTTTACAAATGAGTTAAAGCTGTTAAAATAGACTCCTTTATATGACCAAATTGCTCCCCTACTATCTTCAATGCTTAAGCAACTTCTGGACTCACTACGAAGGATGACTTAAACTCTATTAAGGTCTCCTCAGTTGCTGTCACTTCCTTTGAGAAGCAGCTACTTCCTCCTTCAGATGTTGGATAATTTCTAAGCCTTTACCTTCTTCTTTTTCCTTGGAAGCAACAAGAGTTTCTTGGAAGGATAAATGATGGCTCAGCTGACGAAACTCCCTTCGAAGAGCTTCAAGGCAATCTCTGTTTGTTCTCATATCTTCTCTCAAAGAGGTCAATTCTACTTGAAAAGAGGAGAGTTGATCCAAAGCCATGCTCATGGTTGATGATTTCTCATCAACCTTAGCCCGTATAACTTGAAGTTCAACTTCCTTGATAATGATGACTTCAGCAGGAAGTCTTGGGATAACATCTAACTCAGCCTACGCCCACGCTTGCCGAAAAGACTTTAGTTACTTGAAAATGGCTAACAAACAAGAGATGTCACCGCCCAGCCTTTCTATACCTTCAGCATGGAATAGAAAATGATCTTTCAACTTTGCAATTACATCGGACGTGGAGGCTCTCCATAGTGATCTAGCAAAGTTAGAGCAAAAAGATCAGACTTCATCTTCTAAATCCTCCTATTGAACCTTACTTTGCTCCTTTGTTGCCTTGATGTGAGCCGAAGACAATATCTAAAGAAAATCCTCACTAACCAAAGCATGAAAGTGCAATGTCGATGCTTCAAGTATCTCCCTATCAAGTTCATAAGTGCTATCACCAATCTGCTGCAACGCCCCTAGAACAGAGAGGAAGGCTTCATCTAGGGCATGATCATCCTCAATATCAGGAGTAGCTTTGTCTACATCTTCTTTAGGAACAACTATGGAAGTAGCACCCTGCAATAGGACCTCTGCTGAGGTAACCTCTTCTTTAATTGAAGGTTTTACCAAATGAAGAAAATGTGAAGAAAATGGAGAAAGAGAAGAAAGAATGTCACCAAGATGACGAATGACCTCATATAAATCAAAGAGATCAGGCGATGATTCCCTCTAGTCTCCTACTAATGTATCAATAGTGTCTATTTGACTGGCATGCATCTCCATGAGAATCTCTTTAGCAATAACAACTTTGATACCTTCCCCATTAAATGCAACAACACCTTCCACCAATTGCTCTAATGCCTCAATGGGTCTGGAAGACGATGGGGCAGAAGGAGTTGTCTTACAAGGAAGCATGCTCTCAGGAAGAGGTTTAGGTACTTTCCAACTTACTTTGACCTTCTTCCTTTATTCTATGGTGGAGCTCTTGGAAGTAGCTTTTCTTTTTTTGACAGAAGCCTCTTCATTGGTAATCGCCTTCTTACTCTTTTTGATAGTTGGAGCAGGAACCTCTTCACTGGCTATCACCTTCTTGCTCTTTGTGATAGCTAGAGCAGGAACCTGTTCATTAGCTATCACCTTCTTGCTCTTCATGATAACTAGAGTAGGAACCTCTTTACTTGTAACTACCTTCGCACTCTTCTTGAGAGCCAAAATTGGAGGAGCTGCTTCATTATGCAAAATTACACTTTTGGTCACTCTTGGAGAGGAGGGTCAAGCAATCCTTGGCTAGTTTTACTCTCTCACTCTGCTTCATAGCAACACTACTAGATTCAGCCCCTTTCTTCTGAGATGAAGAAGCCCTCAGAGGAACTGAAGCCTAAGAAGCCCTTTCATGGAATTGTATTGGAGTGCAATCTGCCAAGTACCATTCCAATCTAGCTTCTGCATTAACTTCTACTTTAACCAATTCCTCCCTTAAAAGAGGCATGCTGATTGGTGCAGTTTGCTCAGCATAAGGCGCAGGAGCATAAGGAGGTGGCTCAGGAATCACTGGCTCAAAGATCGTTCACTCCACCTTAGCATCTTCATCTGTGGGGTATATTTGTTTGCCATAGCCCCACCACCCAATATGACTATGGTCAGTGCGATGAACATTCCGATGGAGATGATAATCATCTAGCTAGAACATTCATTAAGAAAAAATGGTTAGCCTCTAGAAATTCATAGCCTGTTGTATTCCCAAGAAGATATCCTCGGGCATGTTAAGCACAAAAGAGGATATCAATAGATAGAAAGCAAACATATCACAATTTGGAGGCATCTCCCTGCTGATTTTACCCCCATTGCTGTTATACCACTAAGTGTACTCCTTGGATATGTGAACTTGTCAGGTTGGAGAAGATGTCATAGTTGTGAAACATAACAATAAAATGGAATGATAATGGATGCCACCAAGATGGGCCCATTTTTGTTTCATGCTCCTCTATGGATATTAACATAAAATGACCTAGCATCTCCTGGTCATAGCCTAACTACTTGGCAAACTGATGAGGGAAGTATAGCTCTACGCAAAACTCACAGTCATCCTAAACAGGAAGCCAGCAACCTTGTAGAGAAATGATATACTCATTAGTCCTTTCAAATGTATGATCAGTGCCTTTCACCTCAAAAAACCCCATAAGATTGCTAACTAGAACAAGCAAGAATATTTCTTGGGAAAAATTTGTGCAACTTTAATAAGCGATCAGTTACTTCATAGAATGAGCTATTCCTAAAATTACCAATCATAAACCTTCCTAATAAAAGATTCTTGTCAAGTAGCTGTGTTGGTGATTCAACCCCATAGATACAAGGGAAGTAAACTCCTAGCCAAGCCATAAGAAAATGAGTTGGGAAGCAAGTGCTGCATAAAACTGGTCTAGAGGGATATATGACCATTTCCCCAAGCCCATGGTAGATGTCACAACACACAGGGAGCAATGACTAATCTCTTCCCTTGTGTAAGCTCAATGGCTAGAGTCAAGTACATAGGGTTGATGCAGTGATCATGAACTGATGACGGATAGATGATAGTTAAAAGCCACAACATTAAGAACAATACCAACTCCTTCTTTGGAGCAATGCTTCTTAGGAAGGCCTCAACAACCCAAATATTCCACTTAGATGAATCTCCAAGTGTGGGCATTTCCTTTGCCTAGGCCTTTGGATTAGAAATTTGCCCAAACAATTGCACCTAGCCAACCCATGTAAATTTGGTGCCAGACAGTTTCAATTTATTGATTATGTTTAGAATACAGAATCCCAAACTGCCCCTCTCAAAATTTTCATTTGGTGGGAGATGCAAGTCAAAAGGCTCTCCAAGAACAAGCAACCCGCAAATAACATTGAGATCCCATAGAGTGATGCTCATCTCACCACAAGGAAAGTGGAAAGAGTTAGTTGTCGGAGACCAAAATTGAATGAAGCCGCACATGGCTTCCATATGTTTGTGGAATGGACTATGGGTGCAAAGAATGGTATAATAATACTGGCTTGGTGAAGGATATCCTTATGAGCTATTGTGATGTGCTCCACCCAAGATTTGAAGAGAGTATTCTTTGGCAGTGTGCCTTTGAAGCTCCCCCTTTCATCGCTACAAACAAACTTGTAATTTGGAAGTATTGCCTTCCTCTAGTGGGTTGTTTTCATGAGGGTCCAACATTCTTTGATGGGCGATAGGAAATATCCATAAAATGATCCCCCTTATCATAGTGACCAAAGGCATTTATAGATAAGTAGCCACTTTTAACACCTTTTCTATCAGCAAAACATGGTTGCAACCGGAGAGCAAAAGGACAATCTCAATTTTTCATGTCCCTCATGGAAAGGTGCTACATGGGGGCATGACCTTGTCTATCACTTTCAAAATTGGGGAGCTTTTGTCAACAGATCTCTACATTCAGCTAGATAAAATGCCCTTTATCAGATTCTTTCATTTGGTAATAATGAATATTATACTGAAGTTGAGAACCACTGCCTTGCTTCTGCGTCTTTTATTTTCACTGTGATGGCTGTTGCGGAGTGATAGAAACTGCTTCTTCTTCCAAGTTATCTTCTGACACTCTTATGTCATGCCCAATAGCAATACTAGATAGAGGAGCTATTTTAGTAACAAAAGATTTAGAGTAGAACTGTAAATTGCGGTATGTGCTAGTGTTGCAACATCATCTGAGTAATCATATGCACTATGCCCCATTGTGGAGACTAGGTTAGCATCATAAGGGACATGGCTTGCCTCATCAACTCTAATGGGAGAATCATCAAACTCTACACAATTAATCGAACCGACAAGCGAGGGAGATGCTTCTCTAATGTTTGGCTCCATACTTGTCAAAAAATGCTAAGGAAAAGTAAAGTATGTCAACTATTCAAATTACAAAAGGATACATGATAACATGAAGAAAGAGCAAAGAAAGTAGAATGCAATAGAGTCCATGTATAAAAAAAAATTAGGCTTTTTGCAGCAAGACCCATATAGTGGGGATTTTTTCAACAAAATCCATGAATTTTTGGGCTCTTCGCAGCAAAACCCATGTAATAGGGATTTTTCCAACAAAATCCATGAATTTTTTAGGCTCTTTCAAAATTCCAAAGCAAAAGGATAAAGTCATGGAAGAAATTTTATCACATTCTAAGTGATTGAAATGTCTAATTTAAGGTATTGTAATAAATTCCAAATGCTTAAGATTATTAAAGGCTGGCTAGAAGTGAATACTACTTTGATAAATGTTAAGGCTATCTCAAAGCACAATGATGTTCATTTAGCCCACTAAAAATGGTAAAAAATCATCAAGCTTCCACACTGGGCTGCATCAATCAAGCTTGCTAGGCTAGATTGCCTCCAAAAAAAAAAAAATCACATTGTAGTCAAAAGTCAATTAAAAGTGTTGATGTTCATCACTAAACTACTCCTAGCCAGCCCGTGAGCTCGTTTAGGCTCCTCTCTACCTATCCAAAGGATGGGCCACCCAATAAAAAGCCCAACTATAGCTGGCCACTTCCATGCTTCTCCTCCAACCAAGCGGCCCTTCTGGGCTCAACTCCTTCCAGTTAGCCCATGAGTTTATCTAGACTCCTCCCCATCTAATAGCTAGCTGACTGCGCTGCTCCAAAACCTAACTCCAGCAAATAGCCCATCACCTGGCTCTTCAACAACCAAATCACTCCTGAGTCTCTTCCTATCAAATAGATAAGGCCACCTGTGCTTCCTTACTAGCAAAACATTGGTAGTATTGCTGGCAGACACCCAATCGTGTACCTGGAAAACCTATTGTCACTACCACCTAGATGCTTAAGTTCATGATCAAATCACCTTGTCCAATATGTGCTGGGGTAATTAATGTTGTAAATGCCATCCTTAATGGTGAAGGTATAGCTAATGCCTATCCTAAGGTGGATATCAAGATTTACGACTCCAGTTTATGTTAAGGCAAAATCCTCTTTAGGAGCCCATTAGAGAAGCCTTGCATCCTCTGCTGTCCACATAACAAACAAGACCAAAACTTTTGGGTATACCCAACTAAAGAAAAAGACATCGAAGTTTTAATGTGGTGTAACACCTCCTTTTTGTTGACCAATTAGCAGACAGTCTGCAAGTGTTTAATAGTTAATGGTTGTTCTATATTAATGGGTTGTCCTACCTTTCCGCAATTGTTCATTAGGATTAAGAGGGATGACAACCAGATGTTAATCAGGATATAGGCATCCCTCCTCCAATCAGTAATGAAAATAAATGATTTCGAGAATGAAATGGAAGGAAAAATGTAAAGCTCACCCAGATTTTTGGGAGAGCTAAAATCAGTTTTGTGAAACCCATTAAGACTAGCAGAGGAAGAGAAACCCAATAGAGCTCACACCAATAAGTTTTCTACTCTCCTCCCAATAGGAGTAGACATGTTGAAGTCCTCAATGAGGACTTGTCAAAAAGTTGAAGAATCTTCACCTATTGAAATGTCAAAAGTTCATCTCTATGATGGGAGAATGAATGAGGGGAGGCGAGTTTATATAGAAGAGAAAGCTACCATAGCAGCCTTAGTTCAAATAAAAATCCTAAAATGGAAATCACAACAAAAAGCTTTCCAAATGGTTTTCCAAATGAAGAAAGTAATAGTCGTTTGGTGAAATTGAGAATGGCTTTTTTTGTTTTCTCCATTGCAAATGGAGTGAACGACTAGTGGTTGCCACCATGCCTGTGTG
>JAYJMB010080718.1:0-21964 GCA_036873735.1 Pouteria campechiana
GTTTGGGTTGGGCATGGCCTTTTCAGGTTAGGGTTGGAAAATTCTGAGTTTAAGCAATGTCATAAACTCGGTGGGCCTAGTTTGAGTTGAACTCGACCTAAGTTGCACCCCTAGTTGGGCCTACCGCGGCGAAGTTCACGCGCCAAACGTGCGCTGATGGCTTCCTCTCGCCAGCCACGTGAGCCGCAGACTTCACTTCAGTTAGACCGAACAGCCTACAACCGAGGCGTCCTTTACGCCTGGCAACTGACGCTTAAGAGACGACTTCTTCCCCGGCGATGGCAAAAGAAAAAAAAAAAAGGTGAATGAAGAAGTCAAAATAGATAAGTGCATTGTTTGATTCGGAACTTGCGTACAGTCATTCCAAACAGCCATGGTCCTCATTTGCAAGAGAGAAGAAGAAACCAGAATGCCAGAAGATAGATGCTTCTCCTTGCTCGTTCTCGACCCCACTACTTGGTTCAGGCCTTTTTTAGCATCAACAGAAAAGGGGAAATGATATAAAAAAAAAATGTTGCAAATGAATGAAATAATGATGATGATGATTCAGTGAAAGCAATATTAACTTGAGTGCCACCTAATGCTGAACGCTGAAATCTCCTTTGCCAAACCTACCCTACGGTGGTGACTGTTTCGGAACAGTGGCAAGTGGGATACGCCTTCTTCCCCAAAGAATCATCAAAATAAATGGTGGAGAAAGGAGGTTAATGGCACTTATAGTTTTCATCAGCTTGGAAGAAGATATTGCTTAGCCTCATAATTTCTTCACAGAAGAACTCACCCGTTTCAGAAGGAAGATGGAGTTCATTGCTAAACTAGTTCAAACGGGGATTTACAGATTTGAAACGGGCAAAACAGCAAGACAAATTCTCAAAGTTCATCGAACAGAGGTGTTAAATCAAAATAGCACGGAGCTGAATTCTCATTCCACATCTAAGTGTTCCAGATGCCTTAAGGCGTTCCCACTTTCGTTCTCTATAAGCAAGGCAGCGATTCACCATCTTGCTTTTGTTTTGTTTCTGTTTTTGTTTTTGTTTTTTGATTAATGCCGACCCAATAGATGGCATAAATCTCGCAGCCTACCAGACGGAATTCCCACTATGTGAAGCTGGCAAGAAACACATGCCTTCTACCCCAGCTATGCGAGGATGGGTTTATTGCAATGAAATTTGCAGAACCCATCAACAAAAACAAAAAATAGAGGACTGTCGAAATACGTCAATGGCCTAGATGTCCATCTGCCATTTTAATAGAAACTGTCCTCTCCAATATGCTCTAGCAGCATGCCTGAGCGACAGCCTTCTTCCCCAAAGAGCACTAAACAGATAACAGTGCCAGATCAAAAAAATGTGTGTGACGATGGTAACGAAGAATGAAGTTGCAGCGAATTGAATGTTTTCGCTAGACCCACACAAAGACGTCCTTTTCATCCGAAACAGCGGTCATATTCTTACCCAGCCGTCCGAGATGATCATTACAAAATCCTTGAGATGTAACGTGCACAGAAATGAATTAACGAAAGACAGAGGTGTTGTTCATTTACTAAAATTGCAACTGAGTTGCAGATTCGTTTAGCCTGAACTAACCAGTGAATGGCAAAGGAAAGCGGAGGTAGATATCCTCTTTATCCAGAAACCAGAAATGAGTTCTCAATGAGAACTCGTCAAAGCAGTGGAGAAGAAACCAAAAATGAGTTCTCCAAGAGAACCCGTCAAAACATTAGTGAGCCGCAAGCTTGCTGAAGTCTTGAAACGGTGTTTCTGTTTGCAAAAAATAAAAAAATAAAAAAATAATAATAAAATAAAATAAGAAGGCTTCTTAAAGATGGGGAAAGCTGCAAGCGGCAGCCTTTGGCTCATGCGTGAGCTTAAATGGAAAATTGCAGAAAGCATTTTTCAGAAGGGTTTCCCAAACAGGAAATTAACGGCTCTGTCCTTCTTGGATTGGCGGGAAAGTCAAACGGTTGAAAATTTCATTAGCTGAGCCACCGTTGGGATCTGATGAAGAAGTAAACGGCTACATTTCCCTGCAGCTGATTCAAGAAAAATAAGATTGCAATTTCATCTGTTTGGTTGCCATAGAAAATTTCATGAATAGAAAATTTCAACAGGCTTGCTTTTTGATGGGTTTCCCAAACAGGAAAATGACTAACCATTTCTGTCCCGGAGTATAAATCATGCGGCCTTGAACTGCCACGTTCCTCTGCGCTTGATCTGAAGATCACAAGATTACGGTTCCAAATCAGTTGAAGAAGCATTCCAAAGTTAAGAAAAAGATCGGTAACCATCGCCATGCTTGCATTTGCCTATGCAATTACCCTTGCTTGCATTTGCCTATGCAATTACCCATGCCAACGGTGACCGGGGGGCATTTGTTGGGACTGGAATAAAACCCATAGCAGAAATAAAACCATGTGGGTGTTTGCTGTTGGGAGAGATGAACCCATGGCAAAGAAAATTTGGAATAAACATCTCATATTCAAACCAGGCACGAATTTCTGTCTGTTCATGCTGGTAGCTGTTGGCTTAGCGGACGCAATTTTCGGATGAGCAATGCAGTCCACTGAATTTTCTGTTTATCTACGCAGTCAAGCACATAGTGTGGCTAGGTGGGACTCTCCAAAGCCAAACAACGAGGTAGAAGACGGATTGACACAGACGAACAGTGGCTATGTATGAAAAATTAGGCGAATGCAATAGCCAAAAAACTCACAAGACATTACACAGATCTACATGGAAAACTCCTTTAATGAGGAAAAATCATAGGTAGAAAAGGAAAGTTTCACTATATTAAAATTTTAGTGCAATTAAGAAAAAAGAAAAAGATAAACTATAACAAAATAGAAATCTTCAAAATATTAGTCTCTGTTCTCTCTATAGAAATAACATTTATTTATATATAGAAAACCCTAATCCCATTTAGAATCTCTTGTGTATATAGATTTTCCTTAAATAGCTTTGCACGAAATTCTCAAAATTCGTCCACCTCAAATAGTTTTGTGCAAAATTCTCAAAATTCGTCCATATATAAAACTACTAAAACTACGTCTATACGAGTCTTGCCATTGACGCCACTGGCGCCATGTCACTATCCACAATGTCTTCACAGCATATCTTCAGATGTACAATCGCCCCCACGCCCTTGGAAAGATCAGTGGTGAGCTACAAGATTTGGGCTTAGTAGCCCAATCTTTCCGCTACCACCACAAATCTTCATGAAAAATTCATGCTTGTTGAGATTTTCAAATTGACTAAAACAAAATTCGAGTTATATATGCTAACACTATGAAATATTCAAACAAAGCTATTAATTGCACAATTTTGACAGTGGAGTTGAAGTGTTTTCCAAGCCACGCAACTAAAGCAGCTCCCGCCTCTGCAGTTTCATAGGTGTATTGCAGAGTAAACTTGGCTTTTATCTGCCCTAGAAGGCCACATCTTCACCTGAGCAATCAGCGGTTTTACCTGCGCAAGTGGAGGGTTTCAGAATTTTCGAACTCTACGTAGCTGAGGAAATGAATAAACAGGTGATGACATGGTCGGGCCAAAGACTCTACCTATGCAGTCAAGACGGTAGAAGATGTTGTCCGTTGGGTATTGTCATTACCCGCGCAGGTTGCACAGATGAAACGGAAATGAGGTTCCGTCATCATGTTGCGCAAACAAAGTGGCCAACCTAAATAGGCTGAGGAGTCAAGTCGTCTCGCAAATAACACGCCATCCGTGTAATCAGAGAGACATTACTGGGTAGAAGGTAGCATTACATTAATGTTGGAGAAGTTGAAACATAGCTTTCTTTTTGCAAATTCCATGATAGGAAATAAAATAACAATAAAATGGAAAGAAAGTCAAAGACAATGATGGTCACCCAAAAGCCTACTCCAGCTACTTATGTTGGAATTGGGATTATACACACTCTTATGGTTATAATCCTTTTTTCACTTCGATGGTTGTAGTGCATAAGATTTATTCATGCAACAATATTACCAAAATTAGAATTCCAAAGGGATTGTTCAAGTGGTTATTTTTGGAATCTAAAATGGTATCCCCAAAGTATTTCTTCAGAAAATGCATTACAAAACTTTATTTGGCCTTTGATTCCTCTAACTAGTAGAGGAGGTGGGAAAATCCTAAATTACAAGAGGAATGCCAAAGATTACATTACTTGGGATTTATTTGAGGTGCGCAAAACATAGAAAAAATAAATATATAATTTAATTACATGGTAGCCACTTAGAAATGAATGCGATTAATTAAATCAGGTTGGATAGAAATCCATGTTATGTTGGGGTGATAGGTGTATTTTTCCAAAATCTATGCATAAAACTTACATTGAAGGCAGGCTCTCCACAAAATGGTGAAGACAGGTTCTCTCTCAAAATAGTGAGGGCAAACTCTCCCCCAAAATGTTGAAGGCAGGCTCTCCACAAAATGATGAAGGCAGGCTCTCCACAAAATGGCGAAGGCAGGCTCCCCCAAAAATGGTGAAGGTAGGCTCTCCCTCAAAATGGTGAAGACTAACTCTCCACAAAATGGTGAAGACATCTCTCCTAAAATGATGAAGGTAGGTTCTTCACAAAATGGTGAAAGAAGGCTCTCCACAAGATGGTGAAGGCAGACTCTCCACAAAATTGTGAAAGCAAGCTCTCCACAAAATGGTAAAGGCGTGCTCCCCTAAAAATGGTGAAGGAAAACTCTATTTCCCAAATTGCCCTGTTGGGAAGAGGTGGGCATTCCTAAGCTACCCTTAGAAGTGAAGGCAAGCTCCATTTCCCAAACTGCCCTCTTGGAAAGAGGCGGGCATTCCTAAACTACCCTTAGTAGTGAAGGCAAGCTCTATTTCCCAAACTACCCTCTTGGGAGGAGGCGGGCATTCCTGAATTACCCTTGGAGGTGAAGGTAGGCTTTATTTCCCAAATTGCCCTCTTGGGAGGAGGTGGGTATTCCTAAACTACCCTTGGAGGTGAAGGCAGGCTTCAAGCTTATAAATACCCCCTCCCTCTTCTTAAAAGAGAGAGAATTTTCTAAAGGAACTTGGAGGAGTCTTCAAGACAAAGGTGTCTCCCTTGACACTAGTGGCGTTTGGCTACTGGTAATTTTTCTAGTGCCTGAGAGCACTCTACCATGGCCCCCATCATGGTACACACGTGGGTTTCACCTATGCTATGGTATAGTAGGTCCTGCATAATTAATGGACAACAGGATAATATTGAATTGGACACTAAAACCGGTTAAACATTAATTAAATTTCAAAAATAACGGAGTTGTTCGAAAAGACAACCCATAAAAATTAGTGAGATAATGACATTGTCTTAAACTAATTAGAAACTATCATTAGCACTAATTACTATCATTAGCACTAATTTTGGTTAGACTTAATTAACTCAAAGTGTAATTAGGTTTAATTCATGCAACCTAACTCTTCGATCTCTCACAGGTTAACGGTAGAGATCACCCACTTTTGGTTTTCTACAGGATATTAGAAAACACTACTCACCTAGTCACCCAAAAGCTTGAGTCTAGGACCGAGTCACTGAGTCATGATTCACCGAGCCAAACCTTAGCAAATTGTATTCATTCAATCACTCAAAAGCCTAAATTTAGGATCGAGTTACTGAGTCATGACTCACCAAGTTACCAAGTCAAACCTTAGCAAATTTCATTTATCAAATAAGCTAAACTCGGTTAACCTAGCTTACTCTTCCTAAGCTTCTCATGGGTAATTGAGAGAGCCGAGCTAAACCCGGTTAACCTGACTCATTCTTCCTAAGCTTCTCATGAGCAATGTGAGAATGCTGAATCAAACCTATGTCACTTATTTTTTTTTTTGATCTCTTTCAGGTCTAAACATAATAGAGATCACCTAGTCCGAAGTCTTTCCAGGATATACCAATTGGGTCACAAACCATCTACTATCTCTATGGTTTCTTATAATTTAAATAATAAAAATTACTCTATCTTGATTCCATCTGGAACAAACCAATTGGATCAAAACACTCATTCTTTAGGTTGATCTAGTGTCTAGCAACTCAGTCTAGAGCTGTGTCCTCTTATCCACCCATTAACTTGAACCAATCTCCTAAATATCAATTTATCGCAATGTGCTTGGCAATCCCAAAGACAGCATACATTCATTTTGAGAGAATGTGTATTTTATTTTTGGGTATCTAAGATGTATTATACTTTTTCTTTTACTTAAAGATTTTTTTAATTGTAGAGATGTAATTAGGACCATTTGTCGTCTGGGATGTGAATATACAATTTTCTTATGTACACATCAAGTGTGATCAATAAAGGATAATCGATAAAAATGAAAATTGTCTGATTCATTATGATAGATTTTTATATTGTTCCATTTTTATTTTTTCTCTTTTTATACTTGTTAAACTACATAAGAAAGTCCAATTAGAAAGCTTTACTCCTTGAGGTGGCAAGCTAATTTAATCATCACCTCAACCTAGGACTTTGCAGTAGTGATCATGAAAAAATTTTTGAACCCTTTTGTAGCCACTCCTAAAGTAGTTATCAACAACTAGTTGTACCCAATCTTGTTCAAAGTCCTTAATATCAAAGCATGACTATATATAAAAGACAACACAATTAGATTATAGTAATACAATCATAAGCATGTTTAATATATTTCACGGCTTGACTCAAAAATAGCATAAATAAATATTATTTTTAAATTGATGGTGATTTCTCCTTAGATCCATCTCACTTAAAATAATACATAATTACATAAATAACCACAAATAAAAATAAAATCTTAATAGATAATAATATTTTTCAATTCCATAATACAAGTCTTATAAAATAATAGACATAATTGTCTTTAACATTTATTTGGAATGACATTTAGCATCATCTACACCTTGCACTATGAACTAATGCACTCTTTGTGCTGCATTCTCTGAAAAAAATAAAATTAAGAAGGAGTGACTCATAACTCAGTAAATAATAAAATGCAATTAGCACATGTATTAAAAATAGTCAAGATTATGTATCATTATCAGTACATGTCATATTCCAAGCTAGCCTTATAAGGCAACTCTGCTGGCAATATAAAGATCTTATCCAGTACCATACACTCTAGGCCACCCAGGTTAGCCCATTTATAAGGGCAGCTCTATCGATGAGCTCAACTAGTAGTGCTACTAACAAAATGATCCAATGTTCTTCTGATGCGTTCCAGGCCACCCGAGCCAGCCTATTTGTTGGGGCAACTCAACGGCGAGCTTCGCTAGCAATATAATTAATCATGTGAAATTTATTGGACAATAATAGAATTTTTTTATCTTAAACTATAACCAGTCTAGATTAGTGAATCACACATCAATTCACACAATAAATCCCCTACTTTTATAGTTATCTAATAAAAATGAATGATCTAACCATTATTTTAATGATCGGACCCTTCCATTGGATTTAGAACGTTCAAAAACCTCAAGATCAACTGTCTAATCATTCAAATCAATGATCATGGGTCCAAAAATTGATAAATCAAATCTAACCATTCAATCTCATATAATCTAATCATCTTTTGGATAATCTAACCCTTCCATTAGATCCAAAATATCCAAAAATCTTAAGATTAACTATCTAATCATTCAAATCAGTGATTGTGGGAGTCCAAAAATTGATAAATCAAATCTGATCATTCAACCTTGCATGATCTGGTCATCCTTTGGACAATCTGACTCTTCCGTTGGATCAAAAAAATCCAAAAATCCCAAAATTGACTATTTGATTATCCAAATCGAAGATCGGATGATTCCAAAAATCACAAACTCATCTCTATCATCTAAAATAATGTAAACAACATTACATTTACGCAAATTTCCATAAATTTAAAAATTGCAAGATAAAAGGAGAGGTCTATCTCACTTACCTCTGTGATAAGCGATGAAGGTTTGAGATCTCCTCTTCCTCTGATCATAGCGCTTCACAGCAACAACACCTCTCATCTTCTCTTCTCTTCCATTCTCCTCTCATGCTTATTCCCTTATTTCACAAGGATGAGGATAGTGATAAATGGCAACCCATGCATCATAAGTGTTGCCCATGCATTACACCCATGCCTCTAATGCTGCTACCTCCCCCACACGCCGCATGTGGGAGGGATTTTAACTAGGGTATTACAATAGGAGTTTTAAAATGAAAGTTGTAGTCATTGATATCTTCAATTCGGCAAGCATAGGTTTTTTTTGACTCATCTATATTTGACCATTTCTTCTTATCCACCATAGGTACTAATGCTCTCGTAATATACTGAATGATCTTTGGTAAATGCTTTCAACCTTGTGCAGTTGTCTTGTTGGTATTAGGGTCAATCTCAGTAGATATTAGGATCATACTTTGCTTCAAATTATTAATAAAGGTGTTCTTGGATGGAGCCCGCCCTCTTCTTAGTGTTTTTGGTGAGAACTATAAGTTAAATGTTAGAACACAATGTATCCATATATGAAATATAAAAGAGACATGTTTCAACATAATTGAATTACTTTTCATTTAACAAATTATCAGTTGTGCTTGCCCTTGTCCTTGATGATGGAGGGAAGTCTTGAATTTCAGATCCACTAGCAGTAGTGTCAAGACAATTAACCATTGGTGATTGGGCTCCTTCTATAGGTGCAGACTATTGTGTCTCCTGTGAATCCTGCTTCACCAGCCTTAAGAGGTTCATATGTTGTCCTTGAGTAGGTAAAGGAAGGTGACCTTGTGCTCTATCAAAACTATTTAGAGCAACCAATGTTTGTGGACTTGTGGGGCACCTTGTAGAGGTGCTATCTCCTATGTATTCTACAAACCGTGCTTGAGACGAGTAGGCCATGCAAAGCAACCTCGTCCTCTACTACGCCTAGTCACCATTGTCACCTACATATAAAATAAAGGAATGATATTTGTTAGAACTATCAATAAACAAAACTGCAAAACATTAAATAATTACTGGGTGACTCATGTTAGAATACATAATGAACATAAAAGTCTATAAAAAATTATGCAATTTTTTATGCAAGCAAGCTATTATGACTTACAATAAGTCCAAAATCTAAATTTGTGTCTCAATCAAGATCTTTATATTTAGTATCCATTTCATCTAAGTCCACAGCATCATCATCATCTAAGAGATCAGTAGTCATGTCATCTTTTGAGGTGCAAACAATAGTCTTATTCAGTTCATCGAGATGTGACTCTCTGTTTAAATTATCTATCTCAAGTTGACTTGAAACTACAATAGGATCATTCATAAATAATTCATCATTTTAAAATGCAAACTCTCCATTGGGATGCTTTCATTTATTGTTGGTTGTGTGACTTCGTATTGTAGAATATTCCAGAGATGTCGATAAATGCAACACTGAACTACTCATCACTATGGTCCTAACTTTGTGTCATTCAAATAAAATACTTATTTAGCTTGAAATGCAAGCACGAATGGCTTATTTTGATACCAAAATCTACTAACATTAATACCTATGTAATGAGGCTCTACCTTAATTCTTGATTTTCTACTAGTGTTGAACTATTCACATTAAAATAATATGACTCTATACCGAAGTATATATGGTAACTAAATAACATTCTGCAAATGATCATAATAATCTATTTTCTTACTAGAAAGATCCCCTTGTATGATAATACTATTATTTTAGGTTTTATGATACCTGTCACGCTTCATTGTGCAAAACCTAACTTTATCTACAATATATCCTAAATATATTGAGGACAATTTGCTAGAGACCATAACTCCTCAAAAATTTGATTTGAATTTTGATGATATAATTTGTTTATCTATGAAAAGTATTACAATCTGTTAAAGTTACCCAAATATGTTAAAAAAACTAAATAAAACTAATAACTATAAATTTATTCGCTTTTGAAATTAGTTGGGAAATTGTTTTTCTTGTATTCTTTCAATTTCAGTTTCATCATTCATTTTAAGCTCTTCTTCATGTTCACTATAGTCCATGAATATTTGAAAGACAGGTGAAATAGTTCATTCTTGATAAAACGCTCAAGCTGACATATATATTCAACATGATTAGGGGGGAATATCACTTATTGAAGTCATAATTGTATTTCTTCACAATTATATAAGAATATCACTGTGCCTTACAATATTCTTGTTGTGATAATTGTTTACTATTCATTTTAACCCCAAATGGGCATGCCCTTTGTGCAAATACTAATATGGATTTATTTTCAACTTTATTTTGGCAATCTACATTGTGCTCGACCTGATTAAATTTCATTTCTATATCTCCAAGATACATTGATAGAAATATAATATATTTTTTAACTTTATAAGTCTCTGCAATGGATCCTTCTAGATGAGTTCTATTTCTTACATTCTCTTTAAGGCTACCAAGGAACCTAAAAAAATGGGTTAAATAAGTTGCTCTATACATTCCAACAAAAGTGCTTAATAATCATAAATATTACCTCTCAATTGCAAATATCCATCTATACTGAATGGGTCTTGCAAGTATAGCTTCTCTAGGAAAATAAATACACAAGTGTATCATGACATCAAATAATGTTGGTAGAAAAATTCTTTTTAATTTGCATAAGATTATAATGATGTCGTTAGCAAGCTATGATAAAATACTTTCTCTTAAGGTCTTCAAGCATAGTTGCTTGAAGAATTTACTGAACTAAAAAAGGAAATTAGATATGTCATTACGTAGGAATCCATGCATGCTTACTGGAAGGACATGTTGCAACATGATGTAGCAATCATGTGTCTACATTCCACACATAGTGCCCAAATTGATATTTATATATCTGGATAAGGTAATAGCATATCCATTTGGATATTTTACATCCCTTGAAAATTCACAGAAGTGTTTTCGATGAGCTGGTGGTAATGTATAATATGTAACAAGTTTTACATAATGGTCTTTTTTCAATTCTTTTCTAACACCTAATTTCTTCAAATTATGATGCACATTATGGGTATCTTTTGATTTTTTATCAATGTTGAGTAAGGTTCCCAAAAGGTTATCACAAACATTCTTAATTAGATGCATTACATCAAGACTATATCAGATAATAAGACTGGACCAATATGGAAGATCCTAGAAGATACTCTTTTTAGTCTAATTCAACTCTTCCTTGCCAAGTTTTCTCTTTTGATTTATTGTTGAGTGCTTTCTAGCTAATTTATTTGGCAACATTTGCAGTTGTTGTAGGAGTTTCATCCTAGAAAATTCTCTTAGGGTATGTCAGTGCTCTGTTTTATCATTAAAATCTTAAGAAATGACATTAGTCAGTTTGGATTATGAGATAGTTTTCTCATTGTTTGACATTGTTGCATTCATATTAGTATTAATATATATGATTGACAACCAATCGACATCGTCCATATAATGACAGATGGGTTGGAAAAATGACTTGTTATGATACTTATTTGTTTAATATTACTCATGATTATGTAAAGTCATGATATTAGTTTCAGAAAGATTACAAAGAGATAAAGTTGTATGAAATTCATTAATAAATTGATGATTATAATACAAGTTATGAACTAGATTGTAAATTAAGACAATAACGAAAATTTTTACAATGTTGCAAGTTTCGAGGATGAAACTTTTGTAAGGGGAGAGTATATAACACCACGGTGTTAATTTTTGGAAAATTGCATATTTGACTACATCCAGCTTGAGCTGAGATGTTAAAATGAGGATAAGTTTTTTGGCATTTCAAAATAGTGAGATGATAAACAAGGATTTTGTAAAGAAAATATTATGAAAACTGAATTGTATAAATGAAATGGACTCACTAATAATTTCTTACATGAAATGAACTCAAGTAGTGATTTTGAGTAAAGTTATATATATTACTTGAGTGATTAGTGAAGCATAATTAATATATGTAATGTGATATATATGAGAGAAAATTTTGAGATGATTTTGCAATTTTGAACTATTGAGTTGAATATTGAATAAAAAGAACTCGATAGATAATTTCCACTAAATCACTGAAATTTAAAGGTATGAATGAATTTATATGATACTTAAGGTATATGAAGTCTGCTCAAATGGATATTAGTAAAGTTGGCTTATGAATTTATTAATTTCATCATTTTGAACTGTAGAAATGCAATAATAAGAAAAAGAACTCAATAGGTGATTTTGAGCAAAAGCTTGTTTAAGAGCTATATGAATGATCTAACATGGTCATTATATATTGCAATGTGTGCAAAACATTTATTTGAGCATTGGATGCAATTAGAATAAGAATAACTTATGAAGTTACCTATGGTAGAAATTTTGGTTAAAAAGATTGAATAGGTAATTTTTGGCAGTTGGCCTCAAATGAGGTGGAAAATAGCACGAATATATTTTGTTTCATGTATGTGATGTACGGAAAATCTTGGTTTAAGAATTTGATGCATTTTAGAATAAAATTAGAATGTGAAGTCATTTATAGCAGAAAATTTAGAGAGAATTCAGTTAAAAACAACTGAATAGGTGATTTTTAATAATTAAACTCAAATGAGGTAGTGAATGGTATGAACATAATTCATTTCATGTATGTGATGTATAGGAAGTGATTATTGGGAGATTTGAAATGTTTTATGTAAAAAGGGGACTGTGGTGTTCTTTCATAAGTATAAATGCTGAATTTGAAAAAGGGTTCATTATGATTGAATTTAGACATAGATAATGGACTAATTTGAAAATATTTTCAACACAAAAGTTGTAGATCATGAAATTATCTATCCAATGAAATAAAATTGACTCAATTCAGATGTCTTATGTGGAAGTTATGACTAATAAACTTAAGTCATATTTTTTGAATTTATCTTTCCAATGCCTTAAAAATTAGGTCATTTGGATATCGTATGTGAAAGTTATGATAAAATTACTATCACTATGTTGGATAGAAAAAGCTTGCCACAGCAAGGCTTTTCTCTACCATGGTAAACCTCTAGAAAATATATTTTTTTGCATCCAGTGAGGACTTGTGGCAGCAAGACTTTACTTTGCCATGGTAAGCTCATTTTCTGCCGCGACAAGACCCCAAAATTGCACTTTTTGGTTATCCAGCAAGACCTTGTCGAGGCAAGACTTTTCCCTACCATAGCAAGGGTTCGATGACATGCTAAAGTACCCAAAAAAAGTTAATTTTTTAAAGCTTAAAACCCATTCAGTTTTCATTTTTTCGTTATGTTCTTCTGCCCTAATTCCATTCTCATGTCCCTAGACCCTGTTTAGCTAAATTCTTTGCTTAATTAGATAGGGAACATGATGATTCAGATGGGTAGTCACTAAAGTATTTCTTCTAGCTTGTGTTTTAATGTTTACATGATGGGCAGTGAACAAAATTTTGATTTTCTTCAAATGGAAGATGTCAATGGGAGCTTGGAGCTTGAATCTTCATTTATAGATGTCATTCATACTTAATTTATATGGTAAGTTGTTTCTCCCCCATCCAAAATTTTATTTTTATGCTATTTAGGGTTTTATAAGTTTTATGAACAATGATATTTGGGGAATTTTATATAGAATTGATGTGATAATCATGGAAAAAACAATTTAACTAGGCTTAATTATATATTAAAACTGATTTGGGCATAAAAATCAATAGATTTTGGCTTACTAGGGTTTCTACCCAATCTGTGAATAGTAATTTTTTTCCAATTTAGTAGTTATAAGTAATAATTATGGGGAAAATGATTAAGATATGAATTAAACTATTTTGAGATTTGTTTGGGTTGTTTGGAAATGAAAAATCTAATTTTTGGACAAAGACCCAATTTGGGTTAAAAAAGATTTTGACTATAAAATGTTTAAGTGACAAATTGCGCTAATTGAGGACTTAATTAGCTGGTTTATTTCATATAGTTAAATATAAAAAAAATTTAAAAATTCTCTATTGAGATATATGGGATTAGACATAAATCATATTCATTGGTTTGGAAAAAATCAGTTCAAGCTATATTTATAATGAATAAGATTTTACCTCGTACAGGATGATCTTTAAAGGATGAAAAGGTGTAGAGCTGGGAGAACTATTTGGAGCTAAGAATCTGAGATAAGTAGATGCCCTTCTTTGATTAATATGGGGATGAATATTCCATTTATTTGTTTCCAGGCATGTGTGTTTTGAATAGGGATAACGGATATCCCATGTTTGATTAACATGGATGTTATCTGATTATGAAGGATAGTGAGTATCCCTTAGACTGAAATTATTAATGTTTTGAGTAAGACATGAACATTTGGTTGTTGGGATTGTGACATATTCCACTGTATGTGTCATTATTCATGTTTATGGATGTCTATCTAAAGGGATGAAAATTATCCCCTTTGAAATAGGTGTAAATTGTAAAATTTGATAATTGTGATGTTGAGTATGAATGATACAAATTTTGTATTAAACATGATATATCATTGATAATTATTTATTAATCATTATTTGGTTTATTTAACATGCCTACTTACCGAGTTGCCTGGAATCACGCCTTCTTATTTATGTTTTTAGTTGACAGGTCGAGCAATGGAGCCAAGAAAGATAGCAATTATGTTGACCTAATAGAATTGGGATTGGAATCCCATTGTATGTGTATAATTATAATTAATAATTTTATTTATTTATAATGATAAATGAAATATGTAAAAGATGGGTATAGAATTGTAGTGGCACATCAGATTATTATTGTGGATAAATTGCATATTAAATTAACAGGTTTATTGTCATCATGATTTAACCCAGATCTTGTGCTATGGGATGTGGGTATGTGTATTTTAAATTTGTTTCATTAATTTATTTAAAGTCAATATATAGTATGATTGTAAAGATTTAAATAGATCAAATTTAGAGGAGGCTTTGCCAAATTTTGGGCAGAGCACCTCACCCTAAAAGTGGGCAAATCGAGGCAAAAATTAGTGCAAAGTGGTAAGTTGCACCTCGGAAGGTGGGGCGTGATAGTAGGCTTGTGAAAAATCAAACCGTATAATTAATGAAAGAAAATTTCATTGTAAAGCTATTGGAAATCACATCTATAAGAAGGGTGGGACGTTAGAGGTGTTACTGCCCATTCTTCTTCAAATTAACTCTAGAGAGATTACTGTCTGTTGAAGTTCTTTTTCTAAAAAGAAATTCTGATTAATCTCCTTCATGGATCTTCAGTCAAGTAAATAGATAGATGTATCTATGTTATTTATGTAATAAATATACTAGCTCAGATCTTTGCTTAGGTGTATATATGTTGTATTTTAGCTGAGATGTATGTAAGTGTAATGCCTCACCTAGGGGCCTATGCATTTTCCCATTCCCCTATAATTTTTTCATTTTTAAGGAAAATTTCTGCCAATAATTTGGTAAAGTCTACTCTTAATTATATGAATTTCAACCTATATATACATTAATCATTTATAAAACTGTAATTTCAATAATTATAAAATAAATTCATAAATGACTAAACTAGCCCCCTTACCCACAGTTGCATGCCCAAGATCAAAACTGGATCATGATGGCAATCTATTTCACTAGAATTATATAGATCCATTTACAATATGATAAATAAATCACTATGACATGCCATTACTATACAAAATACATCATTTGAATTTTCTCAAATAATAAATATACCTCATTACAAAACTCTGATTAAACTCCTAATACATATACATATACATATATGAATTCCAATCCCAATGTATTATACCATAATGAAAATATCTTCAATTGTTACTCACTAGTCCCAACCCGCAGTTGAGCTCCTTTACTTGACCTGCTAACTAAAAATTAAAACAAGGAGGCATGAGTTTGGGCAAACTTGGTAAATAGGCCAAATAAAATATAATAATAAAATAGAACAACATATTCTAAATCCCAATATAGCAAATCATGAATAATTACATCATAATTGAACCCTGAGAATATAGTCATAAGGCTTAGCCCTCATCACGTCAATGTACATTCTATATCATTCTATTATATTACATATCATAAACTAAACGCAGTAAATCAAATTTAGATCACTTTGACATTTCATACCATAATATTGTCATACAAGCACTTCCTATCTTAAGTATGTCATTTAGGAACAACATATAGTAGTCATATCTATGCAATTTTTACATCAAAGCAATTCATTTCGATATCATAGCTATATACCCTTCTAATAATACATATATTCATTTCATCATCATATAACAAATTCTGGGATACTTAAAATTCCACATCAATCCATACATTCATAAGAATTATGGAATATTCTCTATCCCCAATACACTAAATACACTTATGTAATAGAAACAAAATTACGGGACATAAACTATTCCCAACAATTCATACATTGTATACCTATATCACAAAACAAAGATTCATGGGATATCCAATATCCCCATCCATACATACAAGCCTGTATATACACAAATGCAAATAACGAAATAATTGCTATCCTCATCTAACAATATTCTCAAAAGAGAGCCTACTTACTTCATAATTCCTCAAGGTTCATAACTCCTTGCATTTAGCTTTCCATCCATACTCAATTGGCCCTACATATATCATATGCATCACATATTCAATTCTATGTTGTTTCTTATTAAAGCAATTCATCAAATATATAACATTCATCACTTGACATTTTTCATTAAGGCATATTATCTAAATTCCATTTCTAGTTACATACAATAACTTTACAAGACCATTAATATTAAATCTATCTTAATATCAAGTTAATTAAGCTTCTAATCCTACCCAACCATTGCGTAATGTCATTATATATGAATCCCCAAATTACTATTTAATTATGTTATTGTCTTCTTCATGGATTATAATATAACTTGACATTCTCATATCTAAAGTATGTCAAAAATACTCCAATTAATCATTTAATCATTTTTCCATGGCAGTTATACATAAACTATGAAATTTCTCAAATTTCACTATTCACAAAACCCTACCAAAGCATAATTCATGATTTCTTATACCCAAGCAAGCCCCAAAACACAATAATCAATGAATTAAACATTTTTTCCATGATTTACACCTTAATTCATATCAATTTCACCCAATAGTTATTGTCACAGAATGTAAAAAACCCTAGCAAGTAGAAATCATCAATTTAATGGGAAAAAAGGCAACTTACCATGCAATTTACATGTGGCTTCCACCCTTAAACGAAGTTCCATCCTTAGATCTCCAAAATCCTCCACTAACACAACCCTTTCTTTCTTAATTCACACCCAAACGACTAAGGTTTGCATCTGGAACCATAGGTGATGGTTTTCATGCCTAAACTCATATGAATCCTAACTAAAATGACAAAAATATGGGCAAGGAGGGTTGTGAAATGAGTTGGTATGAAAGGGAGGGGAAGATAGCTCAAATAAAATGAAAAGAAGGGGCTAAACATTTAAATAAATCATCATTTCGGTGCTCTAAAGCACCATTAGAATGGATGTCACGGCATCAACTTGCTAAATACCCAAAAAAACTACCTTACTAAAGTGACGTCGCGACACCAGATTTGGATGTCGTGGCATCCAGTCCCATTACCACGGCATCCAATTCTGATGTCGCGGTATCCACCTCACTGGATGCCCAATTTTTCCCCCTTCTGAAGCAGTCTAGTGGCATCCATTTCCAATGTCACGACATCCATTTCTAGGGTCAAGATAGTGACCTATTACCCCCTATTTTATGGATTTTTCTCCACTTTAAACTTTGATTTCTCTCATGTATTTAACTCCTCATCAATCATGACTTATGAACATAATGAGATCATAATAAAATACATTAAAATCCTCACTCAATTACTAACAATACACTCAATTGATTATCCTCATATCTGGAACTTAACTCATTGCAAACTTTTTTCCCTAAGTGTTACAGTAAGTATGCATGATGTGTGGATGGACTAGAATAAACATTATAATATTCTTTTTTAGTGATTTGTAAATGAATTTATTTTGGTTAATATGCATGTTATTTTAATAATTAGATTCATTGAATGTGTTTGATTTTTGTGAATTTATATACCTAGAGATTTTAGTAAAATTTTGATGTAAAACGGTGTTTAAATGACGAAATATTCCTGTCCATTTAAAATAGGCATTTATTAAATTTCTATACATGTGGAAGATTTTAATATCACATATATGTCTTAAAATGACCATATCATGATATAGAATGAATCCTATAGTTCAGATTCAAGAAATATAGTGTGTGTGTGTGTGTGTATTTTTATAAACAATATAAAGAAAAATCAAAAATCAAACTTGACACTGCACGGATACTGTGGCATCGAGTGATTTTGATTGGTTGAAAATAAAAATTCATGTAAGATGTTGTAAAATATTTTTATGAGATCTGAACTGTTGAATATTTTTCTAATATTAGTATTTACCTAAGGTTGCAATATCTGAGTTAGATTATTTTGTTTAGATGGTTAAATTGAGGATTTTTGGATTATGAAATTCTCATCAATTTTGGTGTTTGTTGACTATGGATTTATAAATTGACCACATTAAATAATTAGTGCATATCATTGTCACCTTAGGTATGGATTTTTTGAAGTTTGGAAATCAAAAAATGCAAGAACAATCAATTTTTGAGAAAATTTGATATGTGAACAGTGCTGTAAACAGTGCTCTGAACAGTGCATATTAATAGCACACATGAACAATATTTGTGAATAGTGTAGATAAATAATATCTAGAGCTATAATGAGCTCGGTGTTGTAGGGGAGGCATACGAATGGCCAGGATTCATTTTGATGAATTTGAACCATCTTATATCCATTTTTGACTATCAAATAGTTGATTTTGGGATTTTTGGACATTCTTAATCTAATTAAGGGTTAAATTGTTCAAAAAATGGCCAGATCATTTCGATATAAATGACTAGATTTGATTTGTTGATTTCTGAACCTCACAATCTTCGATTTGGATAATTAGATAGTTGATATTGAGATTTTTAATATTTGGGATTCAATGAAAGGGTCAGTTTATTCAAAAGGTGGCCATATCATTAGGTTTTAGTGGATAACTATGAAAGGATGTGATTTAACTCCCTAGAAGTGATGTTACAGTCTACTAAACAAGTCAAGATACGATCTATGGGATTGATGTGTTATAATGATGACCAGATCATAAGGTTTGATGAACAAGGGATGTGATTCCCTAGATATGATGGTGTGGTCCACTAGACCAGTCAAGATATGACCTAAGGTGTTGATATGTTATCATTAGTAGCTAGATCATGAGGTTTAATGAGCATTGAGCAGCATATGAGGAATGTGACGTATCTCCCCAAACTGATGTTATGGTCCAAAAAACCAGTCAGGATATGATATGAGGTATTGATCTGACGAGATGATGGTCAGATAGAGAGGTTTGAATGAGCGGTATGAAAGGGATGAGATGTATCTCCTTACATTGATGTTGTGGTCTATCAAACCAGACAGTTTATGATATATGGTATGGTGTGACTAATATTTATCACATGTGCTAGGTATATCTATATTACTTAGTGAGTTCTTGTGACTCACTCCAATATTATTACTTTTTATAGAGAATGTCGCTCGTAAAGGACATTAGTCATGGCATGGGGATATATATGGCAAGTTTTCTATGAGAGTGATTTTGAAAATAGTTGTTGTATTTCTATTTTAATTGGAAGGATTGTAATTGACTGTATTATGAATTGTATGGTATTTTAATATATTTCTTTTTTGTGAGTTATTGTAGTTGCTTTTGTGATTGTGTCTCATCTCTAATGTAATAGATCTTAGGAGATTCATCCCTAGATTTTGAAATGATATTTAATTATATTTTCCTTGGAACCAAGGCGTGATAAAAATAATCAACTTCAAGAATATATATATATATATGTGTGTGTGTGTGTGTGTGTGTGTGTGCTCCAAGAGAACTACTAGATGATAATTTCCACTTCCTCGTAAGGAGGAACAATCCAATTGGCTAATGCAATAGAAGACATGTGAGAACTACTCTAAAAAGTGTTTGTTCACATTTTGTGGTGTGAGAGATTTGCCTTTTTGTAGGTTAATACTTACAAAGTAAGCATGCTCAGATACTACATTTAGAGAATCGCCTCTACATATATTTAAATTTTCTTTTAACTTTTCTCTTCACATTTATACAATTAAAAGCTTGATCAACATCTTCCTAATACTAGAAGCTTAATTAAATAAGTTTCATCTAGCATGAATTATAAGCTATATAACTTCAATTTGAGTATTGAACCATATTTCTTTCTTCTTAAAGTTTTGAGTATTTGGTATTTCTTCTATGTTGCAAAAAAATTATACTTCAATTTGATAGTATATCGACTACTAATCTTGATGGTCATGTTATATTTCCATCAAATAACAATAGGTGGAAGGAGAACCTAAGATTAGGTAGAAACAGAAGGAATTTGGAATGAAGAGGCCCATGATAATTTAGGAATAGCAAAGATAGGCAGTAAACTGAATGAATGGTAGTTTGTTATCTACTTCTCATATTAAATAAAAGAATGACAGTAAATTGCTCTTTAAGACATTTGTTTTGGTTAAAGTCACTAAATGCATTCTCAAACTAGTCAACAAAGAGTTTTAATGATCTTCAGTATGCCTTAGAGTGTGATACTTAGTAGAGATGACTTGCAGGCTCATCTATTTAATATTGATATGATGGAATATAGGCTAACCAAAGAGTCTGTGAAGGAGAAGCATGATGTAATAAGCTTAATGCAACTTTTCCCACTTCAATATTGGTAAATTGATTATGCAAATGCTAATGAAAGGGCATGATTTTTATTGTTGTTTAGTATGTGATCATGTATGTGGATATAGATTTATCACTTATTCTTATATTCTTGAGGTTTCTTTCATAAGAGTTTATCATCTAGAGCAATGTTAGTGATATCCGTAATTCCATTGTTGTCTCTCTACTCTAACTCCTAGAGATTCAACAAAGTATTGAACTTCTACACTCTAAAAATAGTTTTAATTCATCTTTTCCTATGTTGCAGATTGATGCAATTACATCAATTCTTTCAGCATTGGTGAACCTATTTTGATTGTTAAAGTTGATGCAGATAAATTTAGAACTCTTGCTTCTAAATATGGAGTCTAGTATGTTTCTCCATGTTGGGATAAATAATCCCTCTTTATGTAAATTAAATAGGCAATTACAAATCCAATAAACCAAATAATCAAACCCACAAATATACAAAAAAAAATTACGTAAAAAACCCCTCAATGTGAAGGAAAAAACCACGGGACTAGTCCAGTCAGAAACTTCCACTATAAAATAATGGGATCACAAGATATGTTCTTCTTTAGTAAAAACTAGAGGATTCTAACATCAACACAAGGATGGATCTTAACAAATCAATAAGAAATAACAAGGATAGATCTCACCAAGCAAAACTCAAAACTTAATCAAAAGAGGTTGAAAACATCTCTCCTAAATCACTTACTTGATGGCTTGAAGGATGTAGCAATCATGAAACTCTTTCTCCAATTTCAGAAGCTTGGAGAAGAAAAGGTTGGAAACCATATCTGCACTCCTAAAAAAAGACTTGAAAGGGGCTGCCGCAGTAATATTATTAAATGCCCTACTTCCAAAAAAATCTTGAGTGCGTATAACGCATGTGGGCCCCTTCACATAAGAGGAAAATCGCCCAACAAATCTCCCCCTTTTCAACTATGTGGAGAGCTTCATGAGACCTGCTATGTCTCTACATGTCATCAGCTTCCCACTAGTTACTGTCTTTATCATCATATCTGAACCATTATCATCAGTATGGATTTTCTCTAGTTGTAGCAACTTCATCTCTAGCACATCCCGAATCCAATGATACCAAATTTGGATATGTTTAGACCTTAAATGGAATACAGGATCTTTGCTAAGATGGATAGAACTCTGTTGGGCCATGGAAAATCAAAGGGAGCCATCTAGCTGTAGCCGAGCAGCTGTCCGACCGATTGATGGCACCAG
>JAYJMB010080729.1:1509-16273 GCA_036873735.1 Pouteria campechiana
TAAGTATATTTTACTTATCCTTTGTTTATATTAAAAAAAAAAAACCGATAACCAGCTTCAACTAGACTGGTGCTTCGGCCAGTTCTTGTCCGACCCTTGGCTTGGTAAGTATAGAACCTCTCACCTATCATAAATTCTCTAATCTCTACCACGAGGCTATCCACGTCATCGTTTCCTTTTTCTTTTTTTTTTTTTTCAAAATCTCTGCCTGCATTTATTTCAAAATATCACATACTCTCCTAACGCTGGATGCTCATAATCGTGATCAGCAGTGGAAATACCCTCATTCCTTCCATGCAACTTCCTATGCCGTATACCATTTCCCGACAAGCCATTTTCCTTTTCACCTTAATTTACAGCCCATGCATCTCCAGTTCGAGACTCCGAGGTGACCATGCAATTGAAAAAGAAAGCTTTTGAAAGAGGGAGTGGCTTTATGGTTTTGATAGTTGCAAGAAGAAGAGGAGAGGTTTTCAAAGAGATTGGTTGTATGATTTTGATGGCTGGAGAGAGAGGGAGGAGATTGCGGGGACCGGCGTATCATTCATTGCACGTGATGGCTGCGCCTTGACTGGCTGATTAAAAAAATAATGGCTGCGGTTGAATGAGAGCCTTGTCGTTTTGTATCACCGATGATATTTTTATGACATCCAAACCAATCGTCAAGTCTAGCATTATTCAATTTAACTAATTAAGATAATCGAAATATTAGACCACAGTTTACTATAAAAATACTTTAATTAAGTCATAAAATACTAAACCATCTTTAAGTTTTTAGCTAAAAGTATGGTGCTGAAGATGGTGATTGGCTTGGGTATCTTAAAAACATAAAGTTGGTGCAAAAATGAAAAGAGTCAAAAAAATGAAGTCCCTTACAAGAAATTTAATAAGAAAACGTTAAATCAGATGGAACCAAACGCTTGTCCACATGTGGCCCCACAATCATACTGCGACAAGTTAAGGTGGGCATCATACAATCTTCAAGCATACTGTTGATTTTTTTGCTTTGCACAGGTCATAGCATCAACTAGCCGCTCATGGCTTGCCGAAATTGATATTTGGATAACATAATAAAAGAGTTCACTCTCTATAGAATTGCAATTCTTCCAACAATAATTCATTATTTTTGAAAGAGATAAACACATTGGCATCCATAAAATTATTTAAGATTTCTGAACATATGTCAATTTTTGCTTAAGCGTAATCTAAGACATTATTGCTCTTCTTTTGACATCAACAACAAGCAAGGCAGTATCTGTGTACTTGTACAGTGTCTAATTATGGATTGACTACCCTTTACAAAAGACTCATCAAACAGCAACAAATAGTTTAAAAATTAGAATAGATTTGCATTTGGGACAAGATATGTTCAAAATTATCAGTAGATTTCTCAATTGGGTGAGAATGGATTCCTTCGTAAGTAGTCACGACGATGCTTTCATCCTTCGACAGGCGTTGGATCTGCTTTTTCACACCACATCCTTGATGGGTGCACCTGTAGTAGCTCCTGCAAACCAAAGGAAAAATGGAAATCGAGAATAAATACCCAGAAAATATAGAAAATGATGCTTATGAAAACGTATGCTTAATTGCTCAATCAAATTGTTAGCAGTATTCGCAATTGGGATTTTTAAATTCTACAAGAAGAATTCTTTCTTCCATGCCGTTACATGCATTTCACGTGCCATCCTATCATTGTTTATTAGATATGAGGATCGCAGACACGCTGGGCATTTGTCATTTTGCTAGATCTGAAAGTTGCAAAGAATATAAAATGGGACTTATTTTGTAGTCCTATCAGAAAATGGCATCTGACACATGGGCACTAAGGAATTGTGCGTGATGAGATACAAATAATAAACCGAAATTAAATAGACAGCTTTCGCTGAGAGAAAATGGATTGGATGAGGAGTCCCAACCTCTGATTTGTTAACACTTATCTTCGAAACATCATCATCTGCTTTTTGCCTTGTCTTCATGACAGAAGTTGCGACTAGACGATAGTTTCTGACCTGTTTCGGCCCTTTTCCAATTGGGCCTACGACTGACAGTGACAACGCAAGATTGCTACCTGTTTTAATCTACTTTGTCATGACACTTTTGAACTGCTATTTGTTTTGGGATATACAATTGTCGTTGAATGGTTTGCAATTTTTATCCCCAAAGTAAGCGTAGTTTGCTCTAAAATTCTGGAATTTTGTGTGCATTGAGTTCCTGTTGTATATGTTTAGGCTTATCTGATGCTAAGGCAGCCAAAAAGTAGATCAAATGGGAAGTATATGGAGTAAAATTCAGGCTTAGATTTAATGGGTGTTGTATATTTAGGAAAATGTATTGAATCAAAGCATTCGAATTATAGAACGCATTCTAGATAACTGCATGTCGCAAATAGTAATTCCTGACATAAAGGAATTCAAGTGTATATATCCTGATGGGGAGTATATGGAGCAAAATGCAGACTTAGTAGTAATAGGAGCTACATGCGTAGGACATGGACTTAACCAAATCATTCAATTTATAGTACCCATTCTACGTAATTAACTGTATATCTCAAAAAAAATGATTAAGAAATAGTAATTATTCCTAATTAATTTTTTATTTCGATATACAAGCTATCAATTGATGAGGTTGACTCGCCAAAAATCTCAATGAAGGCTTTTGTTTTGGACCCACTATAATATTTTGATAAGATCAAAGCTGGCCATTAAACTTCCCGTTATTCATTTCATTAAAATACTCAAAATATTTTAGTAGAAATTGCTTAGTCCACACGATTTAAATATGAAAAAAATTATTTGTAAAATATGAAATTAACTTATATTAATTTGCATAAATATTAAAATTTTATGGAATCATTGATCCATATGAGAAAAGCATTTCAGAAGGAATGGGTATTTCATTGCATAGTCATGGGTCCAATAGGTACAGAAAGAACTTTAATGAATTTATATTCACTCCAAATGATTCTAAATTTTTAGCTCACTTAGTGCTTTTGTTGGGCTGATATTAAGGTTCTTCGCTAAACTGCCTTCTAAGGATGATGATAGATTTGCATCTCACTATTGGCACCAAACTGAGCCCGAAACTAAAAAGGCTTGCTTAAGATTTGAGTAAAGTCCAGATGGCTGAATCACAACACTAAAGGTGTTATCTTAAACTATTCTAGTACAAGTTTAGCTGAACTCAAACAGTTAAACTGAGTATGGAGCTAAATGAGCCTATCTAGCAAATTAGTGAAGTTTAAGAAAGATTAAATTGCAACTTGACTAGCTCTTTCCCCATTGCATCACATGATAGCTTATTGTATATCATACTGCATACATCCATGCACGACGCTAACAATGGCATGAAAGAGAATACCATTTCATAGACTGATTATAATCAACAACATTACAATAGAAAAATGCCTCTGAAATATTATTTTTTTTTAGTAGTTAGTAAATGTATGTCTTTAATAGTGATTTGCTTCGCTAAGCCAATAATTATATAAATGATCAAATAAATGAACTCTTTCTGATAGGTTGAGTTATAAGCATGCAATGCATCCATTTTCTCGGTTGAGATCCCTATCCCCCAGCACCATCGATCAAAACATGCTGAGCTTGAAGCTTTCCTCCAACATAATGAGGGAAGGCAAAAGAAAATATTTGCAGGTGTGGCCAAGTTTATAGATAGCAATGCAGCAAAAATGTCACTCACCAAAACCTTCAATGCCCTTGTAATGGAAAGGTACAAGCTATTTTCCTATATCAACACCATCCGTAAGCCATCGAGACCTGATGCTTAAGTACCCACGTAACCTATACATGGTAGGCATTTATCGAAGTAATTTTTGCATTCCTCAAATCATTACATGTCTTCCTTCCGTGGCAAACTTCGTGATGGTTCATCTACCCACTCAACCATCTAAATTGGGCTTAAAAATCAACAATTTTAACAACCATGTTTGGCCAACTGGGTCTACTTATCCAGATTTACTTCATTTTACAAAACCACATAAATAACTAGTATATATAGTTAATTTTAGTTTAAACACTGTTTAGGAAAAATAGTGTTGTGCCCAACACATGAAGTGCTTAATTATGCATTATAACAGTTATTTTTAGTATAAATAATAGTAATGGGAGAAACAAATAGGCGCTTAACAGGTATTGGTTGTTGTGAACATCTAATTTCCTAGTAAAGTCAAGATTGAGCTGGCCCATGTGAATCAAATCACCATGTTTCGAGACGAAATACTATGCAAAAGTTGAAGGCAATCTAATTGTTGGTTCAAGAATTATCAGGAACCGATTTCCAATTTTCCAACATGCGCCTGCCTATTCGTCCATGATCGATTACAGCTTTTAAATCCAGGAAATAAAAACCGATATATATGCTGAATGATATGCAGAAATTAACCAGTTTCCAGTTTTTCACGCATACCTTGGATGCTTGTTGTTCTTGACAGCCTTCTGTCCATATTTCCTCCACCGATACCCATCATCCAAGATATCTACATGGCTCCTCGTCTGAAAAGCGTATCTCGGCTTCCTGATCTTCTTGGGGCCCTTCTTATTCAAGTTTATCTCCTGCTGCTGCCCCCCGCCAGACGCGGCATTTTGAGAGCTGCCATGACCACTGGAATTTGGAGCCCCAGCCTCGGTGTTCAGCCCCCAAAGACCATTCATGTTCATATCTGGATTGCCGAAGAGATGTGGGGCACTCATGTTGGATGGCGGGAAAGCAAGGAAGTGGGAAGAAAGAGAAGCCGATGATGTTGAAGAAGAGAGAGAAGGGACTGGGTAGGTTTCCATGAGAGAGAGAGAGAGAGAGATGGGTTGTTGTGGTAATAAAATGCTTTAGATGTTAATATAAAGCAATATTTAGGTCCATTTCAATTGAAATAGTTGAGTAACTGGGTTGCCGGCCATCCACCTTATCAGCTCGGAAGATGGGTCCCTCTTCACCTAAGTGGGATTACTTAATCACCACTAGTTAAGGTGACCTACTAATAACTGGTCGGATTGGATTGGATTCTCTGAAAAATCATCTTCGAGGAGCAATTCACCATTTCAACGGCTTGGATAATGCATCCACTGGATGGTAATCACGCGGACCACAAACTTATCATCTCGGTGGATTTGACCACTCTCCAACTGATGCAAGCATCAATCAAACTATCAAAGACTGCGGGCGGCTGTTTGCATGCCATACACGCAGCCACACATCCATCCAGGTATTCAATATTTCTGCAAGATCCAAGCTCTCCAAAGAGTGGGTCACTCTCATTTGACCCATTCTGGCCCCCCGATAATTGGATTCTTGCACTCCTAACGAGGGTCACATGGGCCAAAAAGTAATAAAAAAAAATGAAGGGTTAATTTTTTATTTTGCGGGGGCCAAGATTAGGATTTATCTAGACGATGGACAGGTGGGGTGAGTCACTCGTGTGTACTAGCACGTGTTCTATCATGTATGTTGCTAGTCAAGCAGCTACGCACGTGGGCGGCCAATCCGAAGGGAGGAAGTATGGCGGCTAACGGGCAACGGTCATGCGGCACTTTGAAAATGGGTACCCCCTGACGCACGGTCTGCGTTGCACACATCATACTCGGGAATCCAAATTTCTTAACCTCCAACTTATGAAAATATCAAAATCATTGGCTGAAACATCGATCCAACCTACGGATTCTTTTAGAATTCACATTGAGAATTGTTTTTTTTTTTTTCTCTCTCTCTCTCTCATTTTTTACCGTTAAATACAATCGGATAACTCACAGAAACAAACAGGCAGAATTCATATCAAAATTTTCGAGTTTCAACATTAAGGTATTACTATGCACAAAAAAATTTCATTCACGCTTGATAAATGTATGCCCGTGTATCATCTTTGTAGACTACCGGAGTATGAAACATTTTCTCCTCGAAGAGCGGTGGTGCCGTAAACGGCAAGTAATGCTAGAGCCCAGGTACCAGAATTAGTAGCCAAAAGGTGAAGAACGCTGTGACGCATTAATAGGCACATTTTTAATGGATCTACACCGTTTAACTTGTGCAAATTATCGCAAATGAATAACCCTAAAATCATCATGCCCTGAAATTACATGTTAATGCGCTTTCACAACTGTTTTCATGATCATACCTAGCCTTTGAATGATAGCAATTAGAAAACAATGCGCGTCTTTTCACAAATGTTCTCATATTCCCTTCCCTCGCTAGTCATCCAGCTTTGAAGGATGGCCGACAGCGGAATTTCCTCTCAATTTGAACCCTTGCATGATTAATCGTTCTCACCGGCTTTGTTAGATTGGCCCTATCTTTGAAATTCAAGGTAGCCTTGCTTTTTTCTTCTGGGTATATTTCCACAAAGAAATTCATTGACAGGGACTGCAATGTGAAAAATATTTTATTTTTGTTCTACTACCATGTTCTCATTAGATCTGAACCCATCATTGGTATTCAATCTCATAGAGTTAACCGTGTTTTCGAAAATTATCTTAATTAAAAGTTTAAATACGCTATTTTATTTAAAATTAAATTTCATGCATTTATTCACTCTTTAAGTGTTTTTATTATTACAATGCTCTTATTTTTTATTGAGATGATATTTTAGATCATAATTAAGGCGGCATTTATTTATTTTGAATTATCTAATGATGCTATTTTTTTTTATAAATATCAATATTTTAAACCATTATTCTCTTTTTTTTTAGCATGAAACATCTCATTTATTTCATGTAATATTCACTTTATTTCTAATCATTGCTATATAAGAATTTTTTTTACTCAAAATTTTTAACTTCTTTTTTATTTTTTTATCTCCTTTTCCTTTCTCAATTCTCAAGAGGACCTTAATTTCTATAGAAAAAAAAACACACGCATATATAATGATTGACTTTAATGTAATCGAAACGTCGAGAGAGGCCTGAAACAAAAAGTTGGGCAACATGTTCGGCCCCATCAAATAATCGTTCCCCACATTTCGCCGATAATTATACTAGTTACACTTAAAGATAAGGTTAGACTCAAATTAATACGTTGATTTTACCTGTAACGTGGACCCTTATGTTTGGCGCTTCAAGCAAAAATTCTGCAATGGCATAATATACCAAGTTTTGTACTTAAATCAAATCAAATTAATGTTGGTGACATGAAAGAAAGTCTGCAAGCTACCATGTTGACAATTAGCTCGCACGATAAGACGTATTAGTCACTGAACCGTGGCATATTCTCATTACACGCTCCACCTTGTCATGTTTTATTAAGTCATGTGAATGTAGTCTATGGTTTATAGATGTGGGAGGCTGATAGCACTTCGTGAACAATTCCCCATCTTCTAAATTGTGGAGAGGCATCCTTTTAATAAGAAGCCATAATTACTCATTAACAAAGGAACATAAACGAACATGGATGTAAAAATAATAGAGGTCATGCCCAATGTTTTATATGAAAAAAATTATTTATTTTTCTTGAGGAGCATGATAGAGTGATAATTCTAAGAAAATAGAAATTTTGGCACATTTTTATCATGTTAAATGCCTCGGATTTTCCCCCTTTTATGTAAGCATTTCAATATGAGCCATGTGATGGAACGAATTCCATCTGTGTGGCTCGTGAAATTCCCTTTCATCAAATCCTGCCATGGTAACTCCACGTGTGAAGAGCATTACGGTCATTCACGTGACATCGATGCTTCCACTTGCTCGGTAAAACACGGAATCTTGCAACGTTTCTTCTAAAATTTTTTCCTAACAAACGTCATATCTGCTATATATGTATTATTATTTCTACCGATTAATTAGACTAATGCCCATTTTCATAAGCCGAACAATCAACAGGAAACCTCTAATATACATTGAATTTTGGGTATTTAACTCTCTTTTTTCTGCCATATATGGAGAGCTAAAGCAAGACATGCCAAGATCTCAGCCGGTCATTTTACTCTGAAACACCTTTAAAAATTAGGTGTGTGGATTTTTCGCATACTGTCTCTGTCATCGTAGCCAACCTTTAATTAGGTCATTTTCCACCCATTATAGTCGAGCCTTGGGGGAAGAATCTGGCTATGACCCAAGTCATCCAACCATCGAATGATGGATTAGATTGGATGCATCATGTAAGAGTGAAAAACTCACTTTTTTTCCCCCTCCGATGTGATATTTACCTGCTCAGAGTCATTTTTCTAACATTATATTTGCAATAATCAACTATATTTTTTATTTGAAAATTTCATCGATTTTTTTCATTATTCACTTGACAAAACCCATAAAAAACATCTTTATTAAAAATCTAGATAAAATAAAAACTCGTAAATTCAATTAGAAATGTTTTTTTAATGTTGAAGTCTACACGCACTTTTGATTGAAACAATTTTTTATATCTTGACCAAATAGATGTTAATATTTTTTAAAAAATAAAAAGCTTACTTGATGTAACTGGTACAGCAAATAATTATCCGTCTTTTATTGCTATCCAAATGCGAGGAAAATTCCATCTATAATGGGCCCGGGGATTTAAAAATGTAAGCTTCCCATTAATAGCCATCACATCCATGGCCTATGCTACATATGGAACCATGCCGTCGATAGTACACGTGTTGATATATGCAATTAAGATCTCCTGCGAAGGGAAGTTTCCAGGTAATCTTGAAGGTGCGACTTATGTGGACCTACTATATATTATGGTCATGAATGGCATCCCGTCACATACCACTCATGTTAATTTCTTCCTAGGCATCAAAATTTCAGGTAAATCCATCCAAAGCTTACGTGGCCACTCGATTTAGAATCATTATCAAGGACTCTAAAATAGGATGATGTGGCCCACCTAAGATTTGAATCATCTCAATTATCAGCGAGATGGTACTGATGATTAGTCGATTAACCGTATATCTTTATTTGAATATTTATAATACTTTTAAAGTCTTAGCCATGAAAATTCAAAAACAATGTACTAAAAGTCTTTAAAAAACATTTGTAAATTTGTGGATGAAGTAAAGAAGTGGCAATTAAATTACTTTTGTCATCATAATACATTAATTCATGCATATATCCTCATATACCAAGGCTAGCATCATTTTAGTTAACATCGGATTATATATTTAGAGATTATAAAGCTAGTCTAGAAATTATGAAAATTTATTAATTAAAATCAGACCAAATATTTTAGAGTTAAGTTTGAATTTAAGTTCTAAAAATAAAATTAAGATCATGATTAGGCTGAAATTTCAAGAAATAATATTAAATTTAGGTTACATCAACCCAACACAATACAATATAAAAAGCTTAACCAGTGTTATCAAAATTGGACCAGACTAGTTCCCCTGGAAATTTGTTAGTTGACTAGTCTAGTCTAGCCTAATTGAGTTAAATAGTAGATTTTTTTAATTTTTAATATTATTAATAAAATAAAAAGATAAATTAAATTAATAAAGCCTTATATAAAATATCCATATATCAAGATTGATATCTATGATTAAGATTTTTAAAATTATGCTCTATTATTTTCAAAAAAAAAAAAAAACTAGTTCAATTAGTTGAACTGGGGTAGTCAAACAAGTTAGATTGGGAACTGAGTTTAGCCACTAGTCCAATTCTAATGTTACTAAGCTTAAATATTTTATTTTTAATCATTATTTTTCATTACACCATACTATTTTCTTTTTCTTTTTCACTAATTTATTTTTTTCACCTCTTTTTCTCATTTTCAAACCTAGCCTGCGAAACTTTTGGCAGGAAGTAACCTGAAAGCAGGCGACCCGTTAATTTTTTCAGTGGACCTGATTGGTACGGTATCTTGTCCGTACTTCTCTGACGGCTGGGCATCGTTATATATGCATTTTCTCATCATCCAACTTGAAACGTTAGTTAATTGAGAAAATCTAAAGCTAGAGTCAATATTATATATGGATCATTTGTCCTTCGTAGGATAAAAAAATTACCTCATCACGTTTATTAGTTGAGAAAAGTTAATGCATTAGACTCTAGAAAATTTGACTTCTTCAGAATAATTTAGGTACAGAATAATGTTTTATTTATTATGCAATAGATGCAACGCCATGAGAGGGAGTCCCCAAGTAGCAACCCATTTTTTAGCAAAACTAGGTTTAAGTTCATATTTTTAAAGATTTTTTTGTTTAATTGATTAATTATTTAATACTTCATTTTGTTAAAGAAAATAAAATAAGTAATTTTCAAACAGATCAATGTCAAGTACATTTTTGAATAAAATACATTTTATTCAGAAACTCTGATGCACAACATATATCACCCTAAAAAACAAATGATGCTACTAACTGCTATAATTCATTGAATAACAAAACGCTTTTTTCAACAATACACACATAGACAGTAGTGTTCAAGTACATAGAAATTTCAACTATTTTAATTAAAGTTCTATATTTAATCCTAATCCAAATTTATTTTTTTTTATATAAAGTAATTCATGTATGTGGCCATTTTTCAAACCATTTTATTTGGTTAGGATTGTAATGAACTCAAACCCTTTACTTTTCAAACTTTTTGCAATCTACCTCTCTTGACCTAGTTCTTTACCACACGTTTATGATCAAAGATCGAATCAACACGACTATAGCATGCGCCTTGATCTTGGTGTGCTATATTAGAAAGTTCTCCCTCGACCCTATACTCCAACTTCTCGAACATTACAGATTTAGGTGGAGTTGAGAGTTGAGTTTGCCTCTCCTGAATAATTTTTCAAGGACTAAAAAAAAATAAAAAGTTGCACCTTTAAGTTGGACTATATTGCATTAATAGTCATCCCGAACCTTTATTATGCATGAATTAATTAAGAGTTTTTATCGAGAACCATTAAGAGGGCATAGAAACAGTCACGTTTCTAGATCGGCCAAGTCGATTGAGGTTCCACGCATTGGCCACGTCACATGACAGGAAAACATTGACTGCTTGTCTGCCAAGGGACGTATTTTACACTGCGGTCTACAACTTAGTTTGACGTTGAGTTATGGACATTTGTGTCGATGCCTGGAGGTAATTGTTGAAAAGAAGCAAACCTAGGGTGCCCCGAAAAATGCTTTCATCTCATCCGACACATAATAATCTAATACCTTCAAATAGAAAATTTTCCGGTTTCATTCATAAGATTAAATTTCTAATACATTACAACCATTTCAGTTCAAAAATATTAAATAAATGTTAGCTGCAGAGAAAACATATACACATATTATTAACAAAAATAAATATAAAAAATACTTGGTAATCGAAAATAAGGTTAAATTTTCTTTTCCTCGTTTTCTGTTATTTTAATTGATTTAATATTTAAGTATCTCAATACTCAACCTTTTTCTTACTGGTATTTATATTTTCAATCATCAACTTTATGTTTATCCAAAACCCTATTCATTTTATTTTTACATTGGTGCAGAGACTCATTTTTCATGGAACGTATTTTTAAGGTATGGACAATATTGAAAATGGAACTGATTTCATGGATCCATCATCTATCAAACCTAGGGGTGCAAATAGGCGAGGTAGACTTGAGTTGGGGTAAAGCTATTCCTAACCTCAACCCTAACTTTAACTTTAATCCAATTTTTTAAACTTTTACCTAACCCTAAATCAACCTAGGTTGGTTTCAAGTTGAATTTGGGTTGAAAAGTATTGTTAAAAAATTAAGTTAATATGCTAAACTTGATTAATCTTCTATTTTAAATTTATTTGAATAAATATCTATAGTAACTAAAATAAAATTTTTAAATTCAATACTATTAAAATATTATTTCTACAAGAAATTTTTTATATTTTAATATAAAAGATATTCATATATATTACCTATGCCATTCTTTAAAAAATCATGATTAAATTACTAAAATTCATAATTTAGAAAGAAAAACAATAGAACTTATATTTCGCCAAGATTCCTTATCTCAAGCATTAAACCAAACTTAGTTACAAAAATAAACTAGCACTTAGTAGAGAAAACCAAATATGCTAAAGAAGAATTTTTTTTAAAAGAAAAACCAAACTACTATTCATATTTTTATGATTACAATTAGTTTTCAAATTTTATTGCAAATTCTGGTTATATAATATAAAATAACTTATATTTGTATAGCATGAATATAACATGAGAAATAAATGAAGGGTTAAAAGCTATGATATAGAGAAATATAAAAGAAAAAACACTTATATACATATACATATATATATATATATGTATACATATATTTAATTAGGTCAGGTTAAAATTGGGTTGGCAAACCCCCAACCCACACCAACCTTATTTTAGAAATTAAGTAAGCTTAAACCTTATTTGTATAACTCAAGCTCCATAATTCTCAACCCAAATAACCCATTTTTAGGTTAGGTTAGTAGGGGTTAAGTAGGGGTGTGCATGGGTCAAGTTTAGTTTGGGTTTGAAGTTGCTCAACCCTAACCCTGTGTAAAATATGTGTCTAACCCTAATTTCTATCCTATTTTTAAAACCTTTGCCTAACTCTTACCCTAACCCTTTCAATTTAGTTTGAGTTTGGGTTTTTAATATACACCAAATATTAAAGGATAGATAAAAAATTTTGTGTATACGAACAACTTGGATCTTGACCTTGGCACTATAGATTGGAGGAAACCTAGCCTAAGTGATCCTCTTGCTATGGAGTTGGTTAGAGCTTGAGGTGAGAAGTATTTTCTTGGAAACTATGATAGTTTTATTGAAGCAAAGCTAATGATTGATCCCCAAATGTGTTCAATAACCCACAAAGTATTCCTTTTTTAAACTTGGTCAGTTTTGTTGGAGTGAAAAATAATATGTAGATGTTATTTATTCATGTTATTGTCTTATAAATCTCATATAATCCTTCTATGTATGTATACTATCTTGTAAGATTTGCATATGGAGCTAGTAACTATAACCCATTTTGGGTATTTAGCTTGTTGCAATATGTTTGACCATTTACTAATAAATAATAATTCTGTTTAAGAAAAAATTTCTATATGGGTTATTTATTTAATAATAAATAATTATTTTATTTAATAAATAATCTTTATTTTTTTAAATAGTGACCGGGTTCAGGTTTGGTCTGGGTACCCAAACCCCGAATACGGACCGAACCCACTATTCAATTAGGCTTGGGTCAAGCTTTACTTGGTTTGGATTTTTAAAATTTTTTTACAGTCCAACCCTAGTGAAATTTGGGGCGAGTTCAGATTAAACCCGAGCCCATGCACACCCCTAAGTTCAAGTTGAACTCGACCCTATTTACATCCCTAATCAAACCTACCAATCTATTTAGTTACAACAACAATAAATTCTCATTCGAGCAAGAGGATGAAGAAGCTTGGGAGTTGTTGCCGCTAAGCCCTTGTTGGAGCAAATTTTTTTTTTCATGGAACCCATTTTTATGGGGTTTGAAGCAGTGCTATCAAAATTGGATTTGTGGTTAAACCAATCAGGCATTCGGTTCTCAAACCAAGTTTATCGGTTAGTTCAACCAATTGAATTGATTTTTTATTTTTTTAAATGCAAAATAATAAAGCATAATTTTAAAAATCTAAACTATAGATATTAATCTAAATACATAGATCTTTTTTATAATACTTTACAACTTTAATTTATCATTTTATTCTATTAATAATATTAAAATTAAAAAAATTACTATTGGACTAAACGGGTCTACTGACTAGTTCAGGTTCAAACTAATCCAATTGTCCATTTTAGTTCAAATTTTAATAATATTGATTTGAAGACTATTGAAAATTGAAACCATTTTATAGAACTCATCAATTGCTTGGATTACTTAAAATAAAATAAAAAATAACACCTATTTATAAGGCTATCTCATGTCAAGATTTGAGAACAACTCATTTAAATTTATAGAGTTTAATTTGCAAAATTCAAAAATAGCTGGATTAATTTATAATTTAATAAGTTAGAACAATCCAACACACAGAAAGCTCTTTGGTGGACTATCCAATTCTATGGTCCTAGAGGAGATATCACGTGATTAAATTTCGTGAAATTCAAAAATTGTGATCCCCTATAAGAAGGATGTGTGTGACTTATTTATAAAATCTCAACCAAATTCTAATCTTAACCCTAACTTTAAAATTATTTTTAAAACTCTAGCCCATCCTTAAATCAACCCTAAAAATATTGTATTGATCTCAGCTTGACAAATGTGGTTAAAATTAAATTAATATTATAAATTTAATTAATTTTTTATTTCAAATTTATTTTAAATAGATATTTTATGGTAACTAAAATAAAAATTTTAATTTCAATATTATTGAAATATCATTTCTACAAGAATTTTTCATGTTTTAGTATAAAAAATGTTCATGTATTTTAACTATGCCATTCCAAAAAAAAATTGTGTTTTTGCTGCTAAGCCATCGATGGAGGAATTTGTATTTTTCTCATGGAACCTATTTTTGTGGGGTTTAAAGTAGTATTATCAGAAATGGATGGTGGTTGAATCGGTCAAGCATTTGGTTCCAATTCAACGGGTTCAACCTATTGAACCAATTTTTTATTTAAATTTTTTTTTAAAAATAATAGAGCATAATTTTGAAGAATCTAAAACATAAATATTAATTTAAATATATAAATATTTTTCATAATACTTTACTACTTTAAGTTATCTTTTTATTATATTAATAATATTAAAATTTAAAAAGAACTACTATTGAACCGATGATTCATGGTCGAACCCATTTTATAAAACTCATCAACTGCATTACTTGGAAGAGAGAAGGGGAAATAAGGAAAATGAAAGTCAATTTGGTAAAAATAAAATAAAATAAAA
>JAYJMB010080740.1:0-21963 GCA_036873735.1 Pouteria campechiana
TAGTCATGATGCAATTTGGGTCATTAGTTCATGGATTGTTGAATCAGTCTTGGATTATTTCGTTTATGTTGAACTTCGTATATGAGAGGCTAATATCTAACGGAATGGAATCATGTTTTCTGTCTAAAATTTCAGTACATCTTGTTTCAATTGGAGAAAGGTTTTCCTAAAGAAAACCACCCATCTTACAAGGGCCTTATTACAACTCAAACCCCTGATTTACTCTGCTTATGTTGCCAAAATAGAGAAAGGTAAAAACCTACAGAATCCCACTGTATTTGGTTTTCTAAGCCAACTCAGAAGCATTCGCAGCCACAGCAATATCAATCTGAACCATTCAAACTAGCTGGTTAGCCGATCTTTAACAGCCCAAGCACCTACCGTTGTGGTATTAGAGACTATCAAAGGTGGGATTGTTTGACAGCTGAAATCAGTCATCTTTCAGGTATTAGCTGATTTTGTAATCCGAAACTGCTTGTCTCCTTGCCGAAGTCCTTCGAGCTTCTTCACTTGCACCACCATTTGTTCTGGCAGAGTGGCTTTGAAAAGCGAACCAAAGCCTCCGCTGCCCAATTTTTTTCTGAGAAATTCTTCGTTGCAAACTGCAAATTTTGGTAGCTGAATGCAATCAAAGAGCCTTGAGTCATTGCCGCCGTCCATGCCATCTTTGGTTGCCCCTGGCGTCTCTCTATCAAAGACAGAACAATACCCACTGCAAAAAACACACCCACAATCAAAGGCTTTTAAAATCAGTTGAACTACAAATACATGAAAAATAATTTGGGAACTAAAGACCGTGATTTATTCGAGATTGTTGACAAGAAATTACCTCAAAATCAATAGCAGACAACACAGAGAATAAGGAAGTTTTGCCGGTAATACACAAGCTTGATTATTAAAAAAGATGTTTGCAAGTGTGCCCAACAATTCTATGTGATTGACGATTACCTAGCAATGAACTGGAAGCAATCAAAGCCTCACTTGCCTCACTTGGCGCTGCAGTGAAGAAACGAACAAAATCAGACTTAAATAAGTAAAATCAAAACATCGGAAAGACCAGACACCCAACAGTGCGTGCGATGGGAGAGAGGGAGAGAGCTGTCGGTATGAAAGATGGAGATGCGTGAGATGGTCATAAATTTAGTGGCCATAATGGTGGCTAATGTAGGAAAAACGAAAAATTTAATGTCTATTATCGATCATCATGATCATTACTAGCAGAATCGGTACGATTGCAAATTCTTTATAAATTTGTAAGGATACTAGAAAGTATTTTAAAATTAAAAACGTCTGCAATTTCATTGTAGGTAAAAAGCGTGGGTATATCTGGAAATATAGGCCATAGAATGACCTTATAGGCTACTGAGTTTTGGTTATCTTATATTTTTCGCCATTTAGTGGACGTCTATAGCTGCCAACTCATGGAGTTTACCCTAAGAGATTTTTGTGACATAAAATGCTACTTGTCTACCTTATCGAAGATTTCGATGGTCTTAGGATGGAGATAGAAAGGATTGAAAAAGAGAGGTGATAAGAGGTGCCTTGGTATTCTCAACCGATTGTCTTTGCTAGCATAGACTTTCTGTTGCTGTAAAACATGAGGTAGCCAAGAAAAAGACGAAACAAGGTGAGGGAATTGAAAAGCGATTCGATCTTATGTTTTCTAGGTAGATTTTAAAGATTCTCAATATGTGTGAGTAAAAAGTTTATAATTAATTTCTGAATAAAATAAAATCTGGTTTTTTTGAGTACGGTTTAAGCCAAACGACATGAATCTCTATGTCGTGATAATTAGCTAGTGATTAATTGTACTTAACACTCTCCACTAACAAGTAAAGTGGTATCAAAGCCAAAAAGTTCATGAAATCTTTGTGGGGGCTGATAATGGTCACATTTGGCGGCACCTAGACATGCAAGAAGCGGATTGACGGGGATCTGACATGGGCAAAAAATCCAGGAGAAGATTGGGCATATCTTGTTTGGTGGATGGTGATATATAAATAAGTGTTGGCAAAATCCATGGTGATCAGTGTTTTAAGTGTCATTTCTTTCAAAGGTAATGATTCCAACAGATGACGTAGATCGACTGGATTTGAAGGCGTCACATATGATCAAGTTAGATCATAGTGATGGTAATAGATTAGGTTAAATTAAGTTTAATCAGGTGAATTTTAATTTCAATTTCAATCATGTTTGTCATAATCGAGGTTTTGAGCCGACTGGGGCAGCCAAAGAATGATCAAGTCTATTAAAGTTCACGGCAATCATGGAGAGAGCATATCAGAGAAGGTTCGAATGAATGGTGATCACGGTGATCAAGTTTATGTGGGTGAAATAACAAGATTTTGTCATGGGGGACCAACTTCAAATCTCCGTAAGGACAGTGCATCGCATCGTCCACAGGATGCCTGCAAGAGTTGCTAGGATGTCTTTTACTTCAAAAAGTTGAATAAATAGAGTTGCCTTTCTGGTTAAATTCAGAAAATTTATGGTAAAAACTGATTCATTTAGTCCATTTAAAGTAAGGTGTCGTGTCTCTAAGGTCATTTAATTGGTGTAGTATGGTGTCTTCTACAATATGTTTTTTTCTATTGAGGTAATCAACAGACATACTAATCATTCAAAATAGTCTTCTATACTATTTCTTACCTCTGTTTGCTTAATCTCTAATTTTTGTCATAATTATTTTGTTTGCTTTGAGGGCCTATTCAACACTTACGTGCAAATTTTCATGTTGATACTATTAAATTTGTGAGTTCATTATACACTGATGTAGACTACTTTTATCCCTTCTTTTGCAATTTAAAAAGGGCAACAAATTTTCCTTGAGAAATTGACAAACCTATTAATCCTTGAACTACAAACTTTATATAAATATTTTGTTATAAGTATTATTTATTTAATTTTTTGATATCAAGATTTTTATTATTTAAAACAGAATTTGCTTTGGTAAATAAATAATAGAGACTATATAATCTATTCAAGTGACGAATCAAGACTATATGTGTAACACCTCAATTTTAGGGCGTTACTAATTTACCATTTTAAAAAAAAATTTGCATAGAATTATTGGTTCCCAAAGTATGGCTTAACTTAAGAGAGGAGAGGTGAATTGGGTATATAAAAATTCATTGCTTAACCCCGATTAGACCATTTTCCTCTTTTCGTGCTTGTGTGTGGTGTGTTATAAAGTGAATGATAAAACCATAAAGTGCATGAAGGATAAAGGGAGTAAACAAACATATACAAATAATACGATTTTTATAGTAGTTTGGGAACCCCATCACTACATACTCATTACGCCTTGGGTTCCACTATACCTCATACAACGAAAATACAATAGTGTCTCCGACATTCTTCTAGATTCCAGCTCTAGGGGGTGTAAACAAGTGTTCCCGACACTCTTCTGGATTCCAACTCCATGGGGGGGTAAACTATTGTCCCCAATACTATTCTAGATTCTAGTTATAGGGGGCATAACTCTGGTTTCATGAGCTAACCAGAAACTCTACCTTTGCAGGTATTTTGTGTACATGAATATGCCTCTGACTAGGCTAATAAGTATACACAGTTAAAGCACAAATACAAATGATAAAATAATAAGCACATTATAGTGATTTTGAACTCCATTAATTTAGTGTTGATGTGGCATTGAAGCTCTCTGACCTTTGTAACACTTGGAGTGAAAACACTTGGAAGACTTAAATGGGTTTCTTGTTGGTTGATTCGCCTTTGTCATTGAGAGCCTTTAAGCTCCTTGATGATCCTTTGGGAAAACTTAATCTTCGAGTAACTCCTTGTAGCACATAAAATGTCCCTTGGATATATTGAAGAAGTAAGCCTTGAATGGATAAACAAACTGAAGCACTTGAATAATATTGAATGTTAAAGCTCTTGGCCTAGGGATGCAAATATTTGTGGAAGGTGTTAGGCTCAATCCATTTTTCTTTTTCAACTTCTTGCTCCTCTTGAAACATCCCAGCATATCTCCTTATATAGCTCTTTTTAAAAATCTGACCATTGGAGAAGATGAGTTCCATTGAATGCATAGAACAAAGGTAGATGAGCAGCATTCATGTAGAAGAATGTTTAAGGTTTTCTCCTATTAGAATGCATTATCTTCTGATTGACTCTTAATCTGTTGGAAAGCCTGCAACCTCATTCTTGACAAAAAAGGAGATGATTGCATAAAGGTGGAAAGCTTTTATTAAATCTTTGAAAAATTTGAAAATAATGATTTTTAATATAGCATCATTACTGTAGCAACGAACCTGCACTTGGAAATTTTTGTACTTTTGCCATATTGTTAACTTGACATTTTTCATTATAAATCAAAAGACATTTATTCACATATAATATACATAACTTAGAGTATGGATAAATTACTTAAATATAATTTCTTTTTCATGTAACAAATATCTTCTATGAAGCACACTTATCAAAATATATTTATCCCCACATGATTTTTCAAGTTATAGAACATGGATCAATCACATATTGTATTTTTCATCATAATATAATTATCTATATGAAATTTGCATGTACTTTAAATCATGATTTTGTATTTATAAGCTTATTTAAGTACTCATTCTTTTTCATTCAAGAAGATATATTTTCAAGCACTTTTAACATATGATCCAAAGCATGATAAATAAGGTTGAAAAAAATATGGATCAATATGATTTCCCTTCTAGACTTATATCAAGATGTATATGCTTTTATAAATGATATTCCAATAGAGCACGCATATTTCAAGCCTATCTTTCTACATTTCAAGCTTTCTATACAAGAATTATCATTAGTATAGATCAAGTCTTAAGATAAATTTTGTTGTCATCAAAATTATACAATAATCCCAATAAGAGTCTCCCCTAAAATGTCAATTTCATACATGTATAATCATTTCCATATAACTTTATACATACATAAACACTATTATACATAAGAAACTACACCTACACATTGTCTAGAATCGCAAGTCACATTGTGATGACGAATGGTAATACTAACATGCACACATACATTTCCATTACCATGATATATCAATATAATTATTTCATACATGCTTGATATTCATAAGAGTTGAAGCTTTTAAATTTATAATTTTTATATTACACCACATATCAAAAAGGAAAATTTAATATCAAAACTATCATGCCGGCACAAAGATCATAATCTATCCTGATCCTCAGCCCCAACCTCTTGTTGGGCTCCATCTTCGGACGTGTTAGCTAAAAACCATAAATAAAATAGGGTGAGTCCAAACAAACTCAGTAAGCAAGTAAAATGGAAAATAATAGTGAATGTACCATTAGAAGATCATGATCAAATTTAAAACACATGCAATTTAATGATATGATGAATTTTCATGACAGTGGATAACAATGCAACAGCATATTGATGCCCATGATGCATATACACTCATAACCTTGGCTCATATATAGCCGTCCACTCATCCTTGAGCTCAAAATTCATATATCGCCTCATTCTTGAGGCATTTTCATTTGATAACATTCATTATTATTGTATTATTTCCATGGCTCATTCTTTCTCAACATTATTAGAAATAACAATCTCTCTTCGATGTGCAATTGGTCCCTCCTTGTAACCTTGACTATGAAGCTTGCTAGGTCCACGATAGCTCCACCACTGCCCTCCATGGTACCACGTCCTCATTAATCCACAGGGATCCCAGGTTCACCATCCACATCCAACGCAGAAATTAGATATATTATACTCATTGGTAGCAAGGCATCACTACCTACAAATCATATATCATGTCATTTCACCTTATAGGTATCACAACCTGTTAACTAGGCATACCTTGCCTCATTGGATTAATGTCACCCTTAGGCCACCAAGGCATATTATATCCACACCTCACCAGTGTCATATTATTTTGTGACACCTCAGAATTCTTCAGTAAGAGAAGCTTCCTAAATATGTGTTTATGTAAAGTGTGTGTAACACCAGAGGTGTTAAAAATGAGGAAACTTTTGCAAAATTTTTCTTAAATTATCATTGGAGGCCAAAACGTATATAAATGTATTAAGTTGTGATGGTGTTGTTATAAAATTCCATGTATGAGATGATTATATGCCATTATACTTGTTAATTTGAGAAGATAAATTTCTTATTTTAATGTATCCATATTGTTTATATTCATATGGGAAGAAAACTTTGAAATTAATTTGTGATTGAGCACCAAAGTATATTAAAAAGAAACTGAATGTGAAGATGGTGTCACTTATATCTATTTTTTTTGCATAGAGGTTGGATGATTTAGACAAAGTGTTCAACATGAATGTTGTAGATCATATGAGGAAGTAATGCTTAATGCATCAAAACTGCTCCTGGTGGATAATTAAGAACAAAAATGACTGGATTAACTTACTAATTTTGAAATTTTGTGTATTATTTATACAAAATAATTTTAAAAATTTGTATGTAAGACTCATAAAGATATATATATATATATATATATATATATATATATAACGAGGAACTTGCAAATGATTTAATTATTTTTATGTGACATTTGATGCTTAAATATTAAGTAGGTGAATAATAGCCCATAATTTGATTAAGGCTTGTTATTATGATTAAATGGATTTATCTTTAATTATTTGAGAGGATTTAATTGTTCTACTTAATGTATTATGAGAGTAATTAGAGTAAATGACAAGTTAGTCAAAGCTAATTGTGAAAATGTTAATTAAAATGGGTTGCATGTGTATGGTGGGTGTGCACTACTGAAGCACCATAGAAGGAGAGGGATAGGGTGCTCCATCACTATCTTTTTCTCCTAATCAACCACCCCATTCACGTCCCACCCATCCCATTCAAGCCCACACCTCATGGCAGCCTCTTCACATCCCATTTTCATACAATTTTCGTTGGGAAATTTCCCATAAAACATGTATTTCTCATTCATGTCCTAATTTCTCAAAGACACTTCCATTTAGGATGTGAAAGAGTGGTAAGGGAGCTGTGTTCTACCCCCTTTCCCATGAATGTGGATAATAATTGGAGATACAAGTGGGATTTTCACTTTTAAGGGGGAATCAACTCTTAATCTTGTGGTAAGTTCATCTTCCCCATTAGATTTTTTGTTTTCTGTTTGTTAGGGTTAATATGCAAATTTGTGGGGGATTGTTTAGGGGGATTTAGTATAAATAAATTGAGAATTTTAGGGGGGGAAATGATCTTAATGTATATGGTAGCAATATTAACATGATTGGGCATTGGGGAAATTGTTTATGTGGCTGTCCATTTCGTGGATAGCCACATTTTTGCATATGGGGCAACCAATTCGTGGGCTATTTGGGGGTTTATGATGCAAATTTGTGGGCTGTTTCTTGTGAATTTTATAAGGGTTTGATTAGAGAATTTAATTGCAACATTGATGGTTAAATCTAGATAAGGTAAACTCAAGTATATGGCTGTCCATTTCATGGACAATAAGGTTGGGCATGAATGGGTTGGATATTTTTGGAGGAATAAAGTTAGATAAGAAAATGATTGATTTTGGGACACAATAAACTCATTAATAGAGTTATTGTGATGTTAACTTTGTTAAAAATTGAATGTATGTTGCTGAAATTTCATCTAACCTATTATATTTTCTAAAAATTGGACAATTGGATTGATGTATGTGAAATGTTTCAGGAAATGCCTCAATGAGAAGTAAATCATGTATAAAAGGGTATAAGTGTAACCCTAAAACCATAATAAATTGGGATGAGGGATTAGTGTATTTTGCAAGGAAATCACATACTAAAGAAGTTGTTTTGATGTTAAATGTGTTGAATATAAAAACTATATGTAAATGAAAATGTTATGTATGTAGGGATCCATGGGGCAATAATATGGAACTCAAGCAGTTGGATTGAGAGCTGAATTGAAGGCTTATGAAAATATTCTTCCACTAAGGTAAGTAGATTTCTTTTCTATTTGAATGAATGCATGGATGGGGATAGTGAACATCCCACCCTTTGTATACGGGCATGTATGAATGGATGGGGATAGTAGATATCTTGTGTTTTCTAAAGGTTGATGTTTATTATGCTCTTTGAATACATGAATGTTGGAGATAGTGAGTATCCCTTGGATTGCAATGAATGGTATTTCTTTTATGATACGAACATGTGATTGTTGGGGATGGTATCCCATATCTTTGTGTATGATGTTGCTTATTCTTGTGTATGGGATGTCTATGTGAGGGGGATAAAAAATACCCCAAATTTATGGGTTATATGCACTGATGGGGATATGGACTATCCCAATTATATATGTGTGAGAATGTGATTTGGTAGGAATTGTGAGCATCCTAGAATTCTTTATTTGATAATTGAATGGATGCTTGTATTATGGAATGAGATGCATTACGTGATTTTGTATATAGTATGGCAAGTTGTTTTTGATACAATATGATTGCACAAACATACTGGAAGATGCCAGAATGACAACTATATGTGGTGATATGTTTTGCTTGAATAGCACAATATAATCTGAGGTGCTAGAGGGGCCATTTTTTGATATATTATGCTTATTTTGTAAATGGATGAAGATGCCTAGTGATAAGGTGATATATGCATGTTGATTTTGAGCATGAGTTAGTGTGAGACTATGAGAGCCTATAGTATGAGATTGTGTGCTCATAGGCATATGAGTAGGAGCACATTGATATGATGTTTAGCATGTCATGGACATGCAATGATATTATAACTAATCATGCTTATTAATGATTTATTTTACCATTTTCATCGAAAATGCCTACTTACTGAGTTTGCCCAAACTCAGTCTTTGATTTTAATTTTTAGCTGACAGCTCGAGCAAAATAGCCCAATGACAAGCTTGGGCTCATGGGTAAGGTGGAAGCTATTTTTACGTGGTATGAGGAATTGAGATTGTCATCCCATTGGGTATTTGTGTATTGTATTTAAAAAGATTCAAATAATGTATAATGAAATGTATTGAGGTGTCATAGTGATGATATTGTGAATGGATCTGTATGACTGCTATTATGTATATTACCATCATGATTCATTTCGGTCTTGGGCAGCTATGGGTGTGTTTTATGAATTATAATATTTCTTTTTAGCTAGTAAAATTATGATTTTATATGATAAATAATTGCATAGGTATAAATTGTTGAACCAAATGGTGTATATGGCAAACAACCAGGTTTTGATGATAAATAACAACATATGAGTGAACATTTGTGGTACTGACAGTTGTGTTCTCAAGCACTGTAAAAATAGATATAAATATACAAGGAAATAATTCAAATATATTGAACAACATACACAGAGAATACATTAGTAAGCAAAATCCATTGACGGAAAGAAGACAAGGATGCTCAGAAAGAATGACAGTGAAACATTGTAAAGAAGCCACGAAGAGTATCTGTAGCTATGAAGTTCAAGCCTCAATGAGTATTCAAATAAATCTCCTATAGATAAAGCCAACATCCAACAGAATTTTTCTAAAAAAGATTAAGACAAATAATTCTACAAACAAGTTAAATAAATTGCTTATAATCAACATTTGTCCGCAACATAAAACCGAATCTAGTTTGCAAAAACAGAGATGAAACGGAGCTTAACTTAGACAAATGAAGAGCTAAAGTAGAGTCAAATTATTCAAGCACTTGTCTTTTTTATAAAGTCTATCTGAAAATGAAGAAGATCAAAGAACTTGTTTGCAATCTCTGTAGAAAATATAGATGATGAAGTAGAAGTGGCACAGTAACTACAAAAGAACAACTTTATTTGCTGTCTTCATTTGTAAGTTCATCTGCCACTTTCAACAGACAAACCATTAGACGACTATTGAATAAATAAGTCATCTAGGCCTCAACGATTCATCTGTTACTTCTAAAAGATAATCCATCATATGAATGACTAAAAAGAGGATTCGTTTGCACAATATAACTTCGTCTATCACTTACGATAGATAAACCCACAGATGAAGCATTTGGAAGACTTTGTTTGCAGCCTGCAACTTCATCTATAGATTTCTATAGACAAACGACAGACAATATTATTTCGTCTGGTGAAAGAACACTTCGTCTGTTAAGAAAACTTCATTTAATGAGTAGTAAAGAGAAGAACTTTATTTATGCTTCCATACTTCGTCTATTACTTACACAAATAATCTAGAAGATGAAGTAAAATGCTGTAACAATCTCAGATAAATTTATAAAAATGAAGTTGTATATTATGCGGATCTACTCAGAGTCACTTTGTTCGTTACTTACAAGAGACAATCCAAGACTTAATCAGAGTCCTTAGATAAAATATGGCTAAATCTCTATGGCATATCATTAAGAGTAGAAGCTACCTGTACCAAACATCGCTGACTACACTCTCTGGTCAAACTCTCATTCATGGTAGATTCTATTAAACAAATCGGATAGATTGAGCTTAGCTGAAGATGGAAAGAAATTCAAAGGAAAGTAGTCTACACTCTAATAAAGGTTGCAACTTTCAAAGGCTACGTCCCTTCAGGATTAATGGGCATCTTTCTAAAATAATGAAAGAGTCAATCATGTAGAAAAATCTTCATTTGGTGTTTGCCAAAATTAGAAAGGCATCTTCTTCAAGGACGACGCCGCAAGCTTTCCAGCCACAAACTAGTTAATAAAGACAACAACTTTTCAGCTGGAGAAAATTCAGAATGGTTTCAACATTCAAAGAAAGCCAACTACCTCCAGTAGGCAAAAATTTTGGAATTAATATAAAGGTAGTGAAGTATCAATGAAGAAGGTTGAGGAGGGTAAGAGAAAAATAAGAATAGAGCTTAAACGAGTAGTATCTCTCAATCAGACTATGTTTCCTCCTTAATAATCAATCTCCATTGCATTGATAGATAATGAACCTAAAAGATCTATCTTAATCATATATCTAGAGTATTGACATCTAATGAGCTTCAACAAGATATCATTTTATATGTGCTCAAACTATGTACAAATCGACCAAGTAAAAGAGGCAATGTAATGTGCAAAATGAGTGCTATTAATTAGTTATGTGAGTTGGTGGTGAGCTCAAGAAAACCATATTGTATGAGTTCTGGTAAGCTCTGGAAAATCAATAAGTTTGTTGGTGATCTTAGAAACTAATGAGTTTCTTGGTGAGCTCGTGAAACTAGAAGAGTGCTGGTAGCACTATATTTATGCCCCTTGGAGTCGGAATCCAGAAGAGTGTTGGGAACACTGTTTATGCTCACTAGAGCTGGAATCTAGAAGAAGTGCTGGGAGTACTTTTATATTTCAATTATATGAGATATAGTAGAACCCAAAGCATATGAGTGTGTGCTCTTGGAAGAGTGGATGTAAGGATGGAGTTCCTGAACCACTATAAAAATTATTGTGTGCATTGTCTGCTTAATTGTTTTACTTTGCATATAATTGTCTCATCATCACATTTTACATATCACTACACAAACAATTACTTAAATGAATTAAGTATAGCTAAGAGAAATTGAATTTGGAAGTGAAGCAGTCACTATGACCAAACAAACAGACATGAAAATTGCATACATGCTGCTCACAACTTTTGCTTAGCACATTAATGTTTATTTGACATAATTTTTATATGCTCAATTCACCCCTCCCCTCTTGAGTATCTATTATTTGGGACCAACATAGATCTCTATATTTCAAGCTAAACTCTGCCAATTTTTTAGTAGAATATTTTCCTTGAAAATGGAGAAATTACAGGCTAATAGTAAAATGCATAAGCCCCTTGGTGGGGTGTGACAGTGTGTTAATGAGTCTAATAGAAGTTGACAAGAATTATATGTATAACTTAAGGTAAAAGTGAGAAGGATGCCTAAAGATGTGTGGATTATGTTCAGGTTGCATGAATTATTGCAAACAAGTTGCTAAAAAGTGTTGCAAAGGGGTTGCATGTGTAGGGTCTGAAGGTACACCACTGGAGCACTAAAGAGGATTAGTTTTAAATTGCCCTACCAGATCAATCTTCTCCAAAAATTTGTTTCCCTTCTCCTCCTCTCCCTAGCCCACTTCTTGTAACCCCTTTTCTACGCCATTTCCACCCAAACTATGTGGGGGAAATCGTAATAGAAGTGTTCTGCTGCAATTCTAAGTAGCTAATGAGTGGAAATCCAACCTGTTAAGTGAAGTGGAAACTTGGAAATCTCCCCAAAGAATCCCTTTGCTGTATCTAGTGAAGGGATTTGAGAAGTTAGGGTGGAAATCAACAAGAAATAATAGTGGTAAGTGTTTTCCTAAACTAATTTGTAATTTCTGTTATAGATGGGGTGTTATCTTACAATTTCATGGGGTTAGGGTTTGAATTTGGACAATTTATGTTGATACTTCCATTGGGAATTAAGTAAAATGTGTAATTATGATGATGAAAATGGAATTTATCCATGTGAAATGCATGTCAAGGGTTGTTCCTAAATAGGATAACCATATGATTTTCTTGGGGTAGTGTATTAGGTGAAGGAATAGGTTTGGAATGAGGATTTATGGAGTTTGGGGGCATTATGATTTAGTTAGCAAGGTTAATTTTTTATGTTAATCATGTGAATAATGATAGAAATGAAATTTAGCCACTATACTTTGCTAGAAATGTAGGATGGGATTAATGCATATTAAGTGTTTGATGAAATGACCCTAAGTAATGCACATTAAGTATTTGATGATATGACGCTATGGAAAGCAAAGTATAATTGAATGATTTTATCATAGCCATAATTATCTATTAATGTGGTATTAACTAGGATGTTATGTATAGAAGGGAATAAGAATGTATTTCAATGAGGATGGGATGAACTTTAACTAGTCTATGAGACTGGGTTATGTTTCTCACTTAAACAAATGTGAATTTCAAATGGAATATGTCATATGTGTAAGATCCATTGGACCTTAGTTGGGATCAAAGCTGTTGAGTTGTAGGCTAGAGAGTCAAATTACCTTTATAAAGGTATGTAGGTTTCTTTTCATATGCATGAATATGGAAATTGATGGGATAGAGTATCTTTCATGATTGAGTGAAGGATAGGGTGTATCCGACAATTATGCGTATGGGCACTGGGTTTTGATTTGGTAACTACTTTCTTGTATTGTGATTTGCAATGAAGAAATTGGATGTTTTTGTGTAATTATTTTGAAAATTTTATTTAGCCACATATTCCATTAATTTGTGTTGTTAGTGCATTGCATGTTGTGCATTGCATGTTATTTCATTAAGAGGCATGAATCATAATAGTTGTGAATGAATCAATTAAGATGGGAAAAATTGTGAATAGTCCAAGCAAATCTCATAAGAAAGGAGATAGCAAAAAAGTTAGAAAATTAGATAGCCCATTTGGGTGCTGCGGCGCCCAAATCTAGAATTGCAACACCACTTCATAAAATTACACCTTGTAGCGGCTAGCGCATTCTGGCACCGCAGGGCTGGGTTGCTAAACATGAAAAACTTGATTTTTGTGAAATTTGATAGATCTGATGTATTGTTCTTGGGAATGTTACTGTGATGTTTTTAGAGGCTTAGAGAGGAAAAATGAGGGCATGGTAGATGAAATCATGTGATGATATTTTGATGGTGCCTTGATGGCACAGATTTGACATGGGTATGAATATGCCTTGGTGGCATGGATGCCATGTAGGCATTAAAATGAAAATGATAGAACATCGGTGAGGTGTGGAAATAATGTGCCTTGGTAGCACATATGTGATGTTAATCTACTAAGGCAAGGTATGCTTAGATAACAAGTTATGATACCTTTGAGGTGAAATAACATAATATATGATTTGTAGGCAGTGATGCCTTGCTACCGATGAGTATTATATATCTGATTTCCTCATTGGACATGGATTGCGAACCTGGGATCCCTGTAGATTAATGAGAGCGAGGTACCATAAAGGACAATGGTGGAGTTGTCGTGGACTTGGTAGCCTTCGTAGCTGGGGGTACAGGGAGAGACTGATTGCATATCAAAGAGGGAAAAGACTGGTATCGGTATTTTGATAATTCTGAGAAGGAATTGGCCATGGCATGATATGATAATGATAAGCATATATGAATGAGAATGCCTTGAGGATAAGGCAGTGTATGAGTTTTGCCCTTGCGGGTGAGTGGACATTGAGGCTATCTATAAGCCTGGATTATGGGTGCTTGTGCATCCTAGACATCAAGATGATTTTGCATTATCATGCACTATCTATTATCATGAAATTGCATATGTTTTGGATTTGAGTATGATCTTCTAATGATATATATATATATATATACTTGTTGCTATTTTCTTATTTTAACTGCTTACCAAGTTTGTTCGGACTCACCCCATTTTATTCATGGATTTTTAGTGAACAAGCCTAAAGACGGAGCTCAACATGGAATTGGGGCTCAGGATCTGGATAGGCTATGATCTTCATGCCAACGTGATAGTTTGGATGTTAAATTTTTGTTTTGATATGTAGTGTAATAAGTATATAGATTGTAAATTTAAAAGCTTTAAACTTTATGTATCTTAGGCATGTATGAAATGATTATACTAACATATCATGATAGTGGAAATTGTGTGTGTGCATATTAGTATTGTCAATGGTCATCACAATGCGACTTGCGATTCTAGATGATGTGTGGGTGTATTTTATTCTATAGAATGATATTCTCATATGTATGAGTTTAAGTGACAATGATTGTACAGGCATGAAATTGACATTTATGGGAGACTCTATGCAAGATTTCCTTAAAAGGGTCAATTAGTAACGCCCTAAGAGTGGGGTGTTACACATTTTCATTTTCATGCTAACCAAGTATCTATTCTACTAAGGCATATTCATACCCATGTTGAGTCTGTGCCATTAGGCACTCTCATATCATCACTATAATACACTCCTCTCTAAGCATTCATGAAACATCACCACAATTTTCCCGCGAAAAATCACCTTAAATTGGTCAAAACCGCACAAAATCACATTTTGCCATTTAACAACATAGCGCCATAGTGCTTGCTGTGGTAAGCAATTCATGGAGTGGCACCGCGGAGCCCATCTGACTACTTTGTTATTCTGCTTAATTGCCCTGTTTTCTAGTTTTTTTACTTTCCTTTCCATTTAGTATTTCTTTGGTCATTCTTTTGTACTTTTCTTAACCACTTTCATGCCTTTCTTTTACTCACTTTAACACCCAATTATCAAGTGTTCCCCCATTCACATGATTCAATAATGCACATTTTGATTTATGCTTGAAGTAAAACACCATGCAATACTCTATCAAAGCAAGATAATTAAACATATAGTCAATTACATTTTTTCATAGTAATCACATAGCTAGTCATGATGTAATAAAATAAATGCCAAATCAAAACACGGTGCCCATATGTAAAAGTATGAGATACACCTTATCCCTCACTCATCATGGGATATACTCAATCCCCATCTAATTCCACAATCATGTTTATAAAATGAAAAAAACTTGCTTACCTTTATAGAAGCAATTCCAATCTTCTTGGCCTCACTTTCAATGGTTTGATCCTAAATTACAGTCCAAATGGATCCTACACATATAACATATATCCATTTGAAATTTGCATATGCCTAAGGAAGAATCTAACTCAGTCTCATAGACTAGTTAAATTTCATCCCAGTCTCATTAAGATATACTCTTATTCCTATCTACACATAATACTCTAGTTAATACCAAATTAATGGACAATTAGGGCTATGATAAAGTCATTCAATTACAATTTGCTTTTTAGTATTTGACATGATTACCATTCAAATAACTTTACTAACTAATACATAATTTCCCAATAGTTCATTAATTCTCTTTCAAACCTACTCCTTCACACAATATATTAACCAAAGGTAATCATATGGTTGTCCAATTCAAGAACAACCCTCCACATGCCTTTCTCATGGATAAGTTTCCATCATTAGTATCATAAGTATACATTAGACTCAATTCCCCATGGAATTTTCAGAATTACTTGTCCAAATCCAAACCCTAACCCTATGAAATATAACACCCCATCTATAACAAAAATTACAAATTAGTTCAAGAAAACACTTACCTCTATGATTTCTTGTTGATTTCCACCCTAAGTTCTCAATTCCTTTCACCAGCTATAGCAGAAGGCTTCTTTAGGGAGATTTCCAAGTTTTCTCTTCACTCAAAAGGTTGGATTTTCACTCATTAACTGCTTGAGATTGCAGCAGAACACTTATACTACAAATTCCCTATTAGAATTGGTTGAAAATGTTGTAAACAAGGGCTGAAAGAAGTGTGGGTATGAGAGAAGAAGGGGCAGTGAATTTGGGGTTGGTGGAGCATTTAAACTAGCTCCACCCTTGGTAGTCTAGTAGTGCATGCTAAGCCATGCACATGTAGCCTCTTTGCAACACTTTTTTTAGAAATCTCTTTTCGAATCCATGTAGCCTGAGTAAAATCCACATATCTTTTAACATCCTTCTCACATTTATATTAAGTTATATGTATAATTCTTTTCAAATTTTCTTAGACTCATAGTCATAATTTAGGAAAGTTCTCTTACCCTAAAATTTGAAGGTGTCACATTCCACTCCTCTTACAAAAAGTTTTGACCTCGAAACTTTCAGTATCATTCCATAAGTATGGGTACTTGGTCTTCATCATCTCTTCCAGTTCCCATGTCACCTTGCTTTTAGTGTGATTATTCCATTGAATCTTTACGAGGTAAATGACTTTATTTCTTAATTTCTTTTCTTTACTATCCATTACCTGAATCAATTTCTCAATATATTGCAAAGTTCCCCAATTTGGATTTCTTCTGGTTTCAGTACATGAAAAGGGTCTGGGTCATATTTCCTTAAGGACAATGCATGGAACATATCATGTATTCCACCCAATGCTGGTGGTAGCGCAACTTGATACGCTACTTTCCCAATCTATTCCATGATCTCATAAGGTCCCACATATCTTATGCTTAATTTGCCCTTAGTACCAAATCTTACTATACCTTTCATAGGAGACACTTTCAAGAACACCTTGTCTCCCACTTGAAATTCCAAATCATGCCCTTGTGTATCTGTATAGCTCTTCTAGTGTGATTGAGCAATTTAAATCTTTTCTTTAATATGAGCCACTTTCTCTACTATGTCTACCACCATTTGTTGGCTGACTAATGCACCTTTGCCCACTTCATTCCAATATAGAGGTGATTTGCATTTTCAACCATATAATGCTTCAAAAGGTGCCATTTGAATACTAGAATGATAACTGTTATTATAAGCAAATTCAAGCAAGGTTAGATACTAACTCCAAATCTTGTCAAGGATACATGCCCTAAGCATGTCTTCTAATTGTTAGTTTACTCATTCAGTTTGCCCATCTGTCTGAGGGTGATAAGTACTACTAAAGTCTAGTTGAGCTCCCATGGCTTTATGCAATGCCTTCCAAAATTTTAAAGTAAACAACGATCCTTGATCTGAGATAATGGATTTAGGCACACCATGCAATCACACTATTTCTTTATGATTAATCTAGGCATACTTCTTAGCAATAAATGTTGTTCTAACTAGTATAAATGGTCACTTTAGTTAATTCATCCACAATTACTCAAATACTATCATATCCTACTATTGTTTTTGGCAAACCTATAATGAAATCCATAATAATATCTATCCACTTTCATTCAGGGATTTCAATGGGCTGCAACAAACCACCTGGCCTTTGGTTCTCAGCTTTCACTTTTTAACATGTTAAACATTTAGCCATGTATTGAGCTACATCATTTTTCATACCATTTCACCAAAAATGTGATTTTAAATCATGATACATCTTTGTACTCTCTAGGTGAATAGTATAAGGGGAATAATGGGCTTCTTCAAGCACTTTCTACATGATTATAGCTTCTCTAGGAATCATAATCCGAGTTCTATATCTCAGAATGCCATCTGTACCCAACATGAAAGTTTGGTATTTCATTTTTCTAAGCTTTATATTTTAACTTTCGAAATTCCTCATCTGTGCTTCTTGGGCTAACTTGACTTCATCTATCAGGGTAGGTTGTATACTCAATTGACACATTTGACCAACCAAGCCTTTCATTCCTACATGCAGATCTAGATTCCTTAGTTCTTCAAATAACTCTTTCTTCTGCATGAAAATTCATGCCATACTACTCTCAAATTTCCTATTCAGGGCATCTGCTACCACATTGGCCTTTCTTGGGTGATAATGAATGTTTAGGTCATAATCTTCTAACAACTCCAACCATCGTCTCTGCTTTCTTTTGAGTAAAAATATATTTTAGACTCTTATGATCGGTATATTCATCACATTTCTCACCATATAAATAATGTCTTTATATTTTTAATGCAAAGATGACTACTACCAATTCTAAATCATGGGTCAGATAATTCTATTTGTGTGGCCTCAATTGATGCGATCATAAGCTATCATATTTCCATTCTGCATCAACACATAGCCATGCTCTTTCTTGGATGCATCACTATAGAACACAAATCCACCTTGTCCAGTATTGGTGCTTCTACTAATTGCCTTTTTAATTCGTGAAAGGCTTCTTCACAATTATCAGTCTATTCAAACTGGGTTCCTTTATGAGTCTGCTTAGTTAGAGGCATAGCAAGAGTAGAGAACCCTTCGACAAATCTTTGATAATATTTAGCCAATCCTAGAAAACTTCTAACCTTTGTCAGATTATTCAGTCTATGCCAATTCACTACTGCCTTTATCTTATGAGGATCAACAAAAATACTGTCTCCAGAAACCACATGACCCAAGAAGGCTATACTATTCATCCAAAAGTCACACTTCTTAAGTTTAGCATATAATTTCCCTTCTCTTAATTTCTATAGTGTCATTCTCAAATGATGTTCATATTCTTCATTACTCTTGGAATATTTCAAAATATCATCAATAAATACAATTATAAATTTATCTAGATAGGGTTTAAACACTTTATTCATCAAATCCATAAAAATAGTGGGGGCATTTGTTAAACCAAATGACATTAGTAGGAATTCGTAATGCCCATATCTTATTCTGAAAGCTGTTTTAGGCACATCGGTGGGCTTGATTCTCATTTGATGATATCCTGATTGTAAATCAATCTTTGAAAAGATTCTTGCCCCTTGTAACTAATCCAAGAGATTATCTATACGGGGCAATGGATATTTAATCTTGATGGTCACCTTATTAAGTTCTTTGTAGTCAATACATAACCTCATGCTTTCATCTTTTATAACAGCCCACCTAGGGGCCTATGCGTTTTGACTATCTTTTATCCTGGAGAAGGGTTCTATTAAAAGTTCGACAGTCTCCCTTGAAAGATAAAGGTTTTTGCACCTGTATAACAGTCTATATTTCATTTTCACTTCACATCACTATCATAATTAACACAATAAACACCATATTGCCCAGAATCATAAGGTAAGCCACATTGTAATCGCAAGGCACAACTAGACCTATAAGAAAAATATATAGGTATAATCCACATAATGACATGCTAATATAACTATATCATACATACCCAATACACCTTAAGAATTGAAACCTTTCAAATTATAAATTTATACATATTAGATGTCACATCCACATATGAGTTCCAAACTCTAATTCATCCATATATCATGGAGGTTGTCCCCTACTCTTAGTCATGAGTGCCAACCCCCAGTTGGGCTCCATCATTTGGCCTGTCAACTGGAAATGGCGATAAAATGGTGTGAGTCTAGGCAAACTCAATAAGTAGGCAAATCAGAAAACTATAAGAAAATAGTCAAAGGGAAGAGCATGCTTAAATACATATACTCAATCCAAGTAATGTATAAATTCATAGTATGCTAAATGTCATGACAATGCAACATGTACCCATGTCCACAATACACATATCTTCATTTCTAGAACCTAACTCACTTGATCAGACATACTCTACAAATACATCATTACCATTGAGTCATACTCATAACCAAGACTCATGTACAACAATATCATTTGATATCCTCATTAAGCCATATACTTTATCAATGCATCATTATCAGGACTTACTAAAGATAGAGAAATCACTCTCTCCTTATTTGATGTGCAGATGGTCCATCCCTATATCCCTAGCTAGAAGCCTGCCAAGTCCACCTCCTGTAGTGCCAGAAATTCATCACTGGCGCAAAGTCTCAAAAGTGCCCCGCCCTCATTGCTCCATAGGGATCATAGTAGGTTCACCAATACTAACCACATCTATCGAGGAATTCAAGTGTATCAAACTCACAACTACAATTCAACATCACTTAGATATCATGCGATGCCAATCTCAACTTATCACATCACATGCCATCAAGGCCAACATCTATTCACACTGGCTCCATATGCCACACAGGCAACCAATCAGCCACACACGTAACCATTTAGCTACATAGACTATACATGCTACATAGGTAATCAATAAGCCATAAGCTATACACTAGGCTATGTAGCATATAAAATACATCTACTCATGTAACTCAACTACATGCATGCTAATACTATGCTCAACTCATGTAAAATGACCAAAAATCGAATCACAACATAATACAATAAAAGCTCACATCATGGTATCATATGCATGCGATCAAATCCAAACATAAAATCATTTCATAATTACAATTACCCAGAATTCAAACCAAATATCGACAAAATTCGGTGCCTGTATGCTAGTATACAAGATCATGTCCAATCATGGACAAATTCAAGAAAAACTGACTTACCTCGATTCTTCACAAATTCCGATTTCTTCCTTTTATGCCAAGCAACCAAAATAATCGAATCTTTCAATAAAGTCTCAATCCTACATTCATCATAACATATTAAATTGTTTACATGCTACAATTATGCAAATTAATATCCCTTACATTATCACCACCTTAACCAAGTTCAATTCTAGGGTTTTCCATTCCCATTCACCAATTCAATGTTTCTACACTTTATACATCATCTTTTAAAGTAATAATCATTCTAATTATCATGTTTCTCAATTTACAGTTTGGTAATTTTATTATTTGCAAAAAAACACCTAAATTTTGCATAATTGCCTTCCCATTGACCATTGATAAATTTTTATACATGATTCATCCTAGTCAAGTTTCCATATGATTCTACTTCATTATTGACATGATTAAACATATTAATTATCAATAATCATTCATAACATGTTTCACATGATCTCCATAAAGTAAACAACCCTTAACTTTATGATTTTCAATTTAATCTTTCATGCCAATATAAATCTACATTAATCTTATCATATACAAAACATAAATCATTGTTAAATTCATGAATTACATTCACCACATCTTCAACTGGGTAAATAGCCCTGGTTTTCATATATTTAATGAAAATAATTAGGGTTTTTTATTATAATATTAATCCCCTTCAATTTTATATGAAAATCATACCCAAAATAACTCAATTCATACCCTTTTTCTAGGGTCAAATATTACCTATGATTTTGATCTTCAATGTAACCCTATTTGTACAAATTCCTAATTAATTTCCCTCCCAAATCATAAAGCTCTTGTAAATCATGATTTCCCATGCTAAAAGTAGATAAAAAAAATCAAATTTAAACTCACCTTTCACATTGGAAAACCAAATATATTGCTGCCCACTTGATACATTGATTGCTTGATGGAAACCTTACTGCCCACTTGGGATAAATGAAGGAGAAATTATTGAATAATGGGTATAGTTTCTGATTGGTGTTGAGATGGAGGAAAAAAAAAGTTGTTTGCTTGAAAAGAAGGGAGAAGGAGGCTATTGATGTTGAGAAGGAGGGGAGAAGGAGGTATGAGTTTTATGGGAGAGCAATTAGGGTTCTCATCTAATACAACTTGTGTAACTTGCAACCAAATTTAGAAACTCCATTTGTGTCCCAATTGTGGGGGGGGGGGGGGGGGGGGGGGGGGGGGGGGGGGGGGGGGGGGGGGGGGGGGGGGGGGGGGGGGGGGGGGGG
>JAYJMB010080751.1:0-21962 GCA_036873735.1 Pouteria campechiana
TGAACACAATTCTTCTGATGTACACGGCAAGTGTAATTATTTGAGGAGAAATCAATGATAATGGAATATCCTTTGGTTCATTCCAAAGGAGACCAGTCCCGGTCATGACGTTCCGTTCGCATTTCGTTTCTTCCTCAAACACTTGATTATGAACTTTCTTACTTTGGATCATCTCCTATTTACCCTTTATATACTAGAATTAGGAACATATCTGTTGTGGAAGATGACGTCCATTTAATGCGAGCGAGCTATTTGAAATATTTGACTGTTTAAGCATCCTCCCGACTTCATATTATCTAAAATAAGCATGTCTTAAATGGCTGAGAGAAAGCTTCATTGGGAACTTGGGTTGTATGAAGTCGTCTATAGTTTCAAATCATTTGAAATGGTAACTTCGGACTATCTAAATGCTTTGTGCGAAAACTTCAGCTATCTTGTCTGATATAGTTTAGTTTGTTTGAAATAAGATCTTCTGGTTGTTTGAAGTGGTAAAAAATACACAGTTGCGTGAGAACTTCAGTTTTGTCTGAAATTGGTTCGACATCGTCCGAAATAAAATTTTGGTTTGTCCAAACCTTGGCTTTGCATCATCTGAAGTTTAAGACTTGGAATTTTTAGACTTAGAGATGTTTTAAGGACTAGCTTTGGAATGCCCAAAATAAGTTCAGATCATCCAAAATTGCTGTTGATCTTCCAGTGTCTTGGCTTCATAGTTCAGCATTGTCTGAACTTGTATTTACATCCAAACTCAGCTTTGCAATGTTCGTAATGGTTCCACAATGTCTGAAACTAGTTCAGCAAAGTTAGAAACTATGTATTGTCCATCTGAAGCATTGTTTGCATCCGAACTTGGGCATTTGTCCGATACACTTCAGCAACATTAGAATACACTTTCTAAGTAACTTTGGAGTAGCTGATGGATGCCAAACATATCCTTCAACTATAGATGAGCCTTGGGTGCTTGGATCATTCATTTGAACTATTTTTTGATGAGATTCTTGTGTCTACAATCTTCATACATCAAATAATCTGAACTTCTTCATGTATTGAATTTATTCTTCATGATTTCAGATGTGTGCCATTGCATATGCAATTCACTTTTGAGTTCAGTGTCATTCTTTCTCTTTTGAGCATTTATGTTTTCTTCCTTAATAGACATAATGTTGTGGATCTTTGTCTTTGATATTGTCTTGTATACGTTATCCACTTAATTGAAGTTATTTTCTTGAATATGTTTTATGCCCATCACCACAATACTAGGGAACATGACCTTCAGTACCTTAATCATTCACTCATATGCTTTTGCTTATCATCAAAACTTAATTGGTTAATTACATTCATCATCAAAATCAAGCTAGGTAGAGGAGGTTTGGATCAATTGGGTCAAAAGGGAGGAGAATAGAGTACAGATGTTTTTTTCATTTTTTGAGATTTTGATCTTTGAGTGATGGACTGGCCTATGTTTTGAGGATGGATGTATTCTTATGAGTGACCAAGTAGCAAGGACAAATATGTATAATATTTCTTGGTTTGATACTTTTATGGTTGTTTTGGATTATGATTTCACATGATTCATATTGGCTTATCTGGTTGATATTTATAACTAATACTTGATGATATTTATGTGTATTTGATTTGGATTCATGAAAATAATTATGTGGTTAATAATGCTTCATTGAAATGTCTATGTCAAGAAGTAATTGTAGTCCCAAGGCATACATGTCAAGCCTATTTGGGAAACTTGATAATTTAAAGTTTGAATAGGAATTTCAGTCATAGTCAGACTTTATTTAATTAAGTTCATGGCTTGATACACTTAGATGTGTTTAATTATGCCTTGGTCTATTATTATTATTCATGAATGAGATATTTACAAATGTTTGATAATATGTGTGACATATGTATTTACAAGTCATTCCTTTTGAAATACAAAGTAAAAATCATAAATCACTAAAAACATTATAAGTTTTGTCAATCATCAAAAGGGGGAGATTGTGAATGCTCCAACTTACAAATCACTTGTAAAAATCTATATTTTGATGATCAACAAACTCATAAAGGAATTAATGTGAACAATAATAAAAATATGAAAAACACAAGTGTAGTAAAGTGAGTGCAGGACCGCAATTGAAAGTGCAACTGCTCATGCTAATCACCAGCAACGTAGTTACATCGCAACCATGCGCACTTACTACCTGCGATGTCTTTAGGAAACGTGGAGTCCTAGGACATCCGCAGTTGATACCACAGCCGCCTCCTATGTCCTCACAACCGAAGCGAGGGGCGCCATCACATTTTGCTTGTTGTACTAAAAATAGAATTGCCTAGCAAGCCCTTATCGCCTACCATAGCACCTAGAGTGCAACAGACATCGCAACCACCTATGAATGGATAGAAACATAGGTTTGGTATAAACTCAGGGTTTTGACCTCAACCACTTGCCATATCTCCTGTTAAATTGTAGTCGATTGCCGCAGCCACCTGCGATCCGCCTGCCACTTCAATGGTCAAAAAATTCAAATATTCCCTCGCATTTAATGCACTCTAACTACCCTCCAATGACTCAATTGGAAATTTAATTATAAAAGGTGTTATTTTGGGATGTTCTAAGGTTGTTGCAAGCATTAAGAGAGTATTAATTTTCATTTAGTTAAAGCAACAAGCATTCAAAGCCATCCAGCCTTCTAACTTCAAGAGTTCTTCATTAAAGGATTTCAACTACTTCTTAAGAAACTGTGACTGCATTCAAAGCGAGCTCAAATTGTCCTTAAAGCCTTCCCCTATGTTCCAATTGAGGCACTTCTTAAGTGTAACACTTTTCTTTTACTATTTGCTTTTGTTATTGCCTTGAGTTGGTATTGAAGGCCAAACTCAAGAAGAGCAATATTGAATATTCGAGTGTGTCTCATAATCAATTTGCTAAATTATTCACGCCCCTTTGAGCTAGAATCAGGAAGAGTGCATAGGCACTAATTGTTTATATGCCTCCTTGAGCTAGAATCAAGAAGAGTGCAGTTGCACTAAGTTGTAAACTTTTGCTAATATAGCGGAACCCTAAGGAAAGTGCTTGGAAAAGTGGAGTAGGGAAGGTATTTTGAACCACTATAAAAATCTTATCTTTTGTGTGGTTGCCTTTATATTTTTTATTATTCTTTTGATTGAGCTGCAAAGAGGGTTTTAATCCTTAAAGGGTCTTTTTAGATTTTTTATAAACCCAATGCACCCCTCCCCTATTGGGTTGTGTCGTGCCAAAGGGACCAACAATATGGAGCCTGCTTTCCTACTTAAATAGTAAAACAAAATAGGTATGAGCTTTACAGCTCAATAAGTAAATAGTTTTTCTCCAAGTTTATTTCAAAATCTTTTATCCCAAGATTCAATCATTATATGATCATTTTTACTTTTAAAATATAAATAGATCATGTCCATGCCGTCATATATATAATTAATTCACGCATACCATGCACACCTATTTTATGCAAGACTCTAACTGGGCATTGCTCTATAAAATCTACACTCATTGTAGCTATGCTACATCCTCAATGAACTTTCTCAATTATCCATGTAGTCCCAGGCTCAATATCACACTAATACTGATCCAATTTGACTACCTAATGTTCACCGGAAGCCCAACTCAAGCAATTAATTGTACTTATGATATTCATCAACTCTAATGAAATATTATAGAACATGATGGAAATATATACATTTGATCTTTATAAAAATAATCAAAAGATATGCATGATTTGTATTTCAATTAGAATACAAGACTAAATTACATGAAAACATTTCATAATAAGAATCATTTGAAATATAGCATATAAAATAATTTCTTGCTGGAAACATGCAATTTAAAAATTAGTGCTTTTGCAAACAATTTGGGTGGGAATTTACTTACATTTTCTATTATTTTTCCTACATAAAAGTTGTTGTATTCCCCAATTATCCTTTGTTATTGGAATCTTCTTTTCCTTTCTCTCCTATTTTACCAAGAATATTAAAATACAACATACTAAGGTTTCTCTAACCTATTTAACTATTTTATATGTCTTACATATGCATAAATACATTATACTTATTCCTTTATTCATGAGACCCAACTTTAGGGTTTTCAAACCATTTTTTAAGTTGTAAAAGGAATCTTTTACAATAATAATCTCTCTTTTAAAATGATGAGTCTTAAGTTTAGCTTATATTATTCCATTCACCTCTATCTCCGTTATAAGACTAATAGGTTGGATAGTTAGTGTTTCCAGCATCTCCATCACCATTTAATCACCATATTTCACGAAACTTGCCTAAGATTATTTATCAAGTTAGTCATTTATCTTGCTATGCACATTTATAATCTTATATTAACTTCACGTAATGCCCCCACCAAGGGGCCTATGCATTTTCAAATTAACCCATAATTTTTCCATTTCTAAGGAAAACATCCTGCCAAAAATTCTAGCAGAGTCTACCCTAAAATACTAGGATTTACACCTAGCATAATTTCATCATATAATATCAACATTTCAATAATTATAAAATAACAATATTAACCAACAAACTCACACCCACACCACAATTGCCCAAATCAAAACCAAATCATGATGGCAATATACATCACTTGAATCATACAGATCCATTAACAATTTCATAATTAAATTACTATGACATGCCAATACATCTATACAATATACACCATTCTGATTCTTCAAATATAATTATACAATTATACAAGGGGATTATAATTTCAATTCATCATACCACAAGAAGGACATCTTCACTACTTGCTCACCAACCTCAACCCACAGTTGGGATTCTTTACCTATATTATCAGCTAAAAAAATAGAATAAGAAGGCGTGAGTCCCGTGTGAACTCTGTAAGCAGGCACAATAAAGAAAATGATGATTAATCACAAGCCACATGTTCTAATCTAGAATATGCATCAATTATAACAATGTAATCACCCTTGTATGTACACTCATAAGGCTCCAGAACCACATCCATGAATACAATGCACACATCTCATTCTTAGATGTAAAATACAACATTCATCAATTCATGCCGATGTAAGCAACCTACACCATTCATGTGTACATTATCATAAGTCCTATGCCATTCAAGTGTATAATATCACAAGCCATATCATTATTGGATTATACATAGCAAATATCATAGTGGTGCCATGCAAGCACCTCATCACATAATTGTGCCCTTCAAGCACAGTATCATACCTTATGTCATATATAAACCATCGAATGCATCCCATTCTATCACTATGCATGTTCATTTGATTTCATCTTAGGAACTTAGGAATACTCAATATACCTACAAATCCACACATTCACACGTATACAACAAACGAATAGTCATGGGATAATCCTTATCCCCAGTAGTCATCAATCTATAAATTCATATATATAATATCAATTATCCATCCATATACAAGGACGGTATATTCTTTATCCTCTCACTTAAACATTCATACATAAGAATAACCATATATGATGAAATGGGATACTTTCTATACCAATTCTATCCCAATTATCTCATATTGATGTCATAAAAGTTACACCAATCACTACAATCCAAGGGATACTCAACATTCATGTATTCACAAAATATAATAATCATCAACCTTTAACCGGGATATCCACTATCCCTAATCATGCATACATACCCGTATTCAAAACATATGGGATAACCAATATCCTCATCCATGCATTCAGTAACAATAATGCCTACTTACCTCATGAAGAACCATGCAACAACCCTTACATTCTTTGGCTTGGTTTCCCATTCATATTCCAACTGCCCTACACATGTATGATCCAATTTACATATATCACATTAGAATATTCCATCATACTTGTATTACGAACTGCGCTATCAATTTCACAATGATGTACTAATCTACCTACATCATAAATATGATCGAATTCATATCCAACATATGTAACATTATTCCATTTCCTTAACAGTTTATTATACCCTGAAATAAACTAATCCCTTATTCCACTTGATTAAGGTTTTATGGTTGTCATCAAACTTCATCACATGAGTTATGCTTCATTAAGGCCTTTCAACAAATATCTTATAGGCATTACTTTATTTACAACCTTTTCAAAAGTGTGTCACATGAATTTTATGTCCAATAACATGCAACTTTTATATACTTCAATTAACAAGAAATTAAGCTCAATCACATGTCAATTAAGTCCTTAATTTCTATAATTTACTGTTGACATGAATGCATGGTTTCGATGACAAACAAAACTTGATTAGAGATTATGTACTAATGGTTGTTATCAAGATTTTAGCATGCAAAATTAAGTTGCAGGTCTTGAAGAAAAATGAGCACAGAAAACATATTCTATAGCGACAAGGCTTGAGCAAGTAAAGAAGCAAGAGACGAAGTGTTATAATAGATGAAGCATAAATGAAAAGGACTCGACTATTTCCATTTGTCAGTCAAAGTAAAAAATTATATCTGACGGACGCAAGACAACATGTATACAATAGATTTTGTCTATCATAAACAAGTCACGGTTATGCCAATGGTCATCTGATGAGAACAGACAAAGGTGGAAGAAGTGAAGATATTTTCAACAGAATAAAAGACCTCTCTGCCATCAGCAGACAAAGCGGAGAAGCAAGAATCATATGGTAGAGCAAAACTTCATCTATTATAAGCGAGCTAATGATTGTCTCTTGTCGATAGACAAAGCAAAGAAGCAAGGAGCAAAGTAAAATATTCATCAGTGATCATCTGCTATCAACAGACAAAACGAAGAAATATTCCATCAAACGAAGGCATGAAGAAAACCCATATCTGATCCAACACTTCATCTATTACTTACAATAGACAAACCCAATAGACAAAGCGCTGAAGCAAAAAGACATTTGTGCCTTTATGATGCAACAGACAAAGAACTTGAATGGTTGAATCTGTCTTGCAGCAATAAAAAGGATAATTTATCTGCCACTTATGAAAGACAAAGACAAAGAAACTATCTTATAGATAGCTGGACAGATACTTCATCTATCATAAGTAAAAGATGAGCAACGATCAGAATGAATCATTGATCTTCAACCTGCATTAATAATTATCTTACTATATTGATAAAAGAGGCAGTCATTGCAGTAATACCTCGACCAGAGCTTCTTGAGAAACCAGAAATCATCTTCTCCAAGGTCGGCACTGTAGGCATTTCAGTATCTGAGGAATAAGCAGAAGTCAAAGAATTTAAAATACACCAATTAGAACATCTTCTATTATTAATGAACTCACCTACCACCAATGACTAGAATTCAAAGCAATGAAGCATCATTGGAGCAGAAGGAACTAACAAAATATTAAAAAAATCATTCAAAACCCTCTTGAGAGCATTTACTAATCTGAGCTAAACCTTCTGTAATCCTTCAAGAGCCAAGAACCTTGCATTCAAACCTTCCTCAACTTTCTTTGAAGTCTCTCAACTACCTTTGGAAAGATTATTTGTTTTTGCATTCAACTTCAGAAACCTTCCCCTATGCTTACTGAGAAATTCCTATGCCTAAACTTCTGATATTCATTTCCTGTAAAGGTCCTTGAGCTAGTGGTTAAGGCTAGACTCAAGAAGAGCTATAATTGTCTAAGTGTAGACAAGAGCTATTTATTCATGCCCTCTAGAGCTGGGATCCAAAAGAGTGCTGGGAGCATTGTGATTATACCTCCTGGAGCTAAAATCCAGAAGAGTGTTAGAGACACTTGTTTACGCCCCTTAGAGTTGGAATCTAGAAGAGTGTCGGGGACACAATTGTATTTCTACTATTAGGAATAGTGGAACCCAAGACACTAAGAGAAAAGTACTCTTGGAAGAGTGGAGTAGAGTGTTTACTCGAACCACTATAAAAATTATTGTGTCTTATTTATTTTGTGCATTTAGTGTTCGAGTATTGATTGCTAGAGGGAAGAGTAATCTTGAAGGGGTTGAGAAATAATTTTTAAGTATCCAATTCACCCCTCCCTTCTTGAGTTTTTGTGTAACCATCGGGACCAACATTTACTATTTAGGCACTTTATACCCAAAAGCCCTTTCAATTCCCTAATTATCTTCTTGTCCAAATCAGTTTCTCACCTTCTAACAAGTCCCAAAACACAATAATCAATGAATTAAACATTTCCCCCATGATTCACACATTAATTCATATCTATTTCTCCCAAAATCACTATTCACAACTTTATATCAAACCCTAACAAGCAAAAAATGTACATTAACTGTGGGAAAACCAATTTACCATGCCATTCACATATAACTCCCACCATAAGACACTATTCCGGCTTCAAATCTTCAAGAATCTATCATAGATCACAATCAACGGGGTTTTCTATCCCTTTCCATCTCTCAAATACGCTATGTTTTGGTTTAAGTGTATGAATGATGGATTATACACTTATACTATGATATCCTCTAGCTAAAATGGCATGACATAGCGTATCGAAGCATGGGTTAAGGTGTGGAAGCAGGAGGAAACAAATGGGAAAAGAAATGGTTATGGCCTTTAAATAAAATCAAAATTACTGTAGCCACCACCTCACCTATAACCACCTGCGCTTACTGCCTGCCTCGTAAGCACAATGATTTCTCACCTGCACATGCCGCCTAGAACCATAGCTGATACTGCAGCCACCTGCGGTATCGCCTATCGATGGACAGCAAATTTTGGTCTGACAAAAAACACCCGTAGTTGATTTCTCATATTGCCTGCCATATCAGCTGGGGCGCAGCCGAATACCACATTCCCCCTTTTAAAACTAATTTTCCCCACATAATTGAAAGACAATGTCATGTACTTCACCTTGTACATTACACATCGTGATAATTTTTCTTCATTATTTCATAAATCTATGTACATATGGTCCTAAAATTATGATTTTAGAGAATTTTTTCACTTTTAACACCCTGGGTGCAACACTTTGTTTGTATGCTTTTATTCACTCAAATTACAATATAGGGCGATTGATTTGAGTGTCCATCATTTTATTACCTTAAGTTTGCATTATGTCATTCTTTTCTTAGTCTCTAAGGCTAAACGTCCCTTTCATTTTCTGTTTTAGCCTTTCCTTTAAATTAAATAATTACTTTTGAAAGGGATTTATTATACATCAATCCATATAAAGTTAAACATTATTTGGTTGCTAATTAGCATATTTATTTTATATGAACAATAGTCTTGACTTTAATTTGAATTGTTTTTACAATTTTATTCCTCTTTATATATATATACATAGATATATACATAGATATATATATTCACTTATTAGTATAATAAATAGAAGTTAAATAACCAATTGATAAGTTTCACTATTCCATTTAAAATACTTATTATCTAGGTCAAGTGCTCCATCCTTATTCCTTTACAAAATGCAAGCTAATATAAGTTTCATTCTTATTAATTTTTAGCAAGTAAAAGAAAATTTTGGGTAGCTTATGTAACAAGTTTGGTAGGTCTCATTAAACTAATTTTACATGGATGTGTTCATAATGTTACCATCAAACTATATTATAACTATCAAATTCATCATTCCTTAACTAATTTTTATAAGCTATAAAAAGTGAAAGGGGATGTTTAATTAATTTAAACCTAATCTATCACTAAATAGACTATTTATATAAATTTGCATTCATATAAGTCGGACAAGAGATTTAGAAAGGAAAAGAAATTGGAAGGATCATAAGTTAAAGTTATCTTTCCAATGTTACCCCAAACCTGCCTTGATACCACTTGTTACGCCCCAAAATGCAGGTAGTATGGCCAAAAAAGAATCCAAGTGAGATGGGAAAAATGGATGGGATGTGTAAATGCAAAAAACAAGTAGTAGTGAAAGCACACAAGCACACACGGTAATAACAACATAAGGATTATAGTGGTTGGGGCTCCCTTGGTACCTACTCCACTCTCCAAGATTTCCCTAACCTTGGGTTCCACTATACCATGTAGAATCACAACTCCCTTTGTTTCCCAACATCACCAAGAACTCATACATAGTTAGTTTTACCAAGATCACCCAATAACTCTTACAATGTTGGTTTTCCTTTGAGCTCACCAACAACTCATACAATCTAGTTTCCTCTGAGCTTACTAGAAACTCATACACACTAGTTTCCAGAGCTTACCAGTAACTCAACAATCTAGTTTCTAGAGCTAACTAACAACTCCCCTTTTCAAATACAAAAAATGAATAAATAAACTGCCTCTAACTAGGCCTACGTATATATAGATATAAGCTCAAATACAAATGATAAAACCTCAAACCTCACTGTGCTTTTGTTCTCCTCTAAGATGTAAAATGGTTCACTGAAATTCAACCGCAAGCATACAGTATCAAGTTTAATAGTATAAGCATGTGAGAAGGGTTATTGTCTCAATAGGTATTGTAAATTTTAATTAATCACTAGCTATTTTAATAATTAATCTTAATTTTATTTATAGAATCAAATACTAAGATATTGAATAAGAAGTAGAAAAGAATAAGCTTTGGTGAAAAGATACCAAGATAGCAAAAGTCCTAGATGATCAATTTCACTTATGCTTCAATTATGGTGTTCTTAACTCATTATATATTGATCATTCTCTTTTCTGAGTGCCGAGTTAAGTATTTATTCTCAATATCCCAATTTCTATATCCCTATAAAAATCAAAATATTAAGAATGCATTAAGATTTGTAATTTTGTTAAATGATTTCACAAAATCTAAGAGCTCTCCCAAGTCATCTAAAATTTCATGTTATGATGCCTAGATTCTATTCAAGATTACCTCTCCCAGGCGTCAAATCCAAAATATAAAATCTTTTAATAGATGTCTAATAAATTGAAAGCATTAAGAACAAAATATCACAAATAAATCAATAAAAACTCTCAATAATATAACTAATTAATCACACCATAATATCCACATAAGATTAATCTTTTCTCTAGAAAGAGGAGTTTAGCTACTCATGATAATATCAAAAATAATTTCAAGTATCCTAAACATGATTCAAATAATAAATAAAGAACAAGAAAGAACAATGAAACTCTAATTAAATGTTGATCTTCCTCTAAGCTTTGCACCACAATTACTTCTAATCTTGAACTCGTTTACCAAAAGAACTCTATTGATGTGTTGCATCCCAACTTTCTTCTCCCATTATTCACCTTAAAACCTCTTTAAATAACTCAATTTAGGATTTTCTTGCACCTCCATATGGATCCCAAAGTTATTTTGCGCAAATATTATAAAAACTTTCAAATTTATCAACTTCCCTCACTGATGGGCACTAGGGTGTCCAAACTAGGATTGGGGAGCCCAAACTTTGCCCATAACATCCAAATTCTAGCAGCTTGGGCATTGGGGTGCCCAAACTCTGTCCATATCAGAGAAATTTTTGTATTTTTTTCATAACTTGCTCATCCAATATTGAAATCATGTTATTCTTGATGTGTTAGAAAGATAATTTGAAGGGATACAACTTTCATATTGAATACTTTCTACAAATAAGCCTTTATCTATGCCAAAATTTTTCTCAAAGTGACACCTTTGTCATTTTCAGCTCCATTTTATAGATTTTGATGTCTGAAATAGAAATAAATTTTTTTAAGTGCAATATATAATCAAAACCAGTGAAATTATATCAAATGAGGATTCAAAATATGTAAATTTTGTTATTAAAATATGGTTAAATATGAGCTTATCAAAAAGATGCAACTTTGAACAATCTGAACTTGACAGCATGTTAGAGCGATTGCACTTTCTAGAATCTTGAGTTCTTAAAATTGATTTTTGTTAAACATACTTGAGAGTCTGTTTCTTCTTTATTGGAACTTCTACTTATAAATTCTTAACCCATTCTTGCTGTGAATGGTTACTTCTTGCAATTTTTTGACCGTTGCAAATTATATTTTCAACACTTAACCTAATTTTAGCCTTATAAGCTTACTTCAGAACTTTCGAAGTTAAACTTCAGAACTTCTGAAGGTCAATTGCCTTATCTTTTAAACTTAGGCATGGTTTGAACTTCGTTCAATCAATGCATTTGAGATCATTTGAAGTTCGTGTTTCATCCTTTGAAGTTCCTTCTAGTGATTGACATATCTAACAGCTACATTTTTCCTTCTAAATCATATGAAGCATAATCTGAAGCCTTTGCTTCCTTATGAACATACTCTGAAGCTTCTGCATCCTTTCGAACATACTCTGAAGCTTCTTCTTTCCCTTCTGAATTCAAAGTTCTCCCTCTAAAACCTCCAAACGCCACTTCTGAAGCTTGTGTTAATCACCTAAAGCAAACTCTGAAGCTTAGAGACTTGGTTTTCAAATCTTCTAAACTTGTTTGTGTCACCTCTGAAGCTTCTTTTGAGTTTAAAAATCTTAGCAACATATCATTAGCTTAATTCAAGTCATTAACAAGTTTTGTTAATCATCAAAACCAAACACCTAGAGTCAACATCCAACCCCACTTCACTATTCATGTGGTTAGTCCCAAATCAAGTAAGTTAGCATCCATTTTTGGAGTTTTAATATTTTACCCATCATAAAATCACTTTTCTTAGCAAAACCCCTATAATTTCTTTTCCATTTTCTAATTGATGTTCTGACTTCAGCAAATTAACATAATTTTGAGAAAAAAGGCTTTAACTGTCAAAGGTTGAGGAGTTCTTCTAGTTCAACCTCACCATTCAGATGGACAACCCTATATCAAGGGATTTAATATCAATTTTCATGCTTTAAAACTCCCATTAACATGAAATTAGAGGTTTCAAACGAAACCCCTAAAATTCCCTTTGCTAAGATTGTTGAAATTTGGAGAAATAGATAAGAGGGAAAAGTAAAAATGAGTTCCTAGTGTCATTTCTCTCCTTCTCTCCCTTTTCTTCTTCCTCTCCATCGACAGCAACAACTTTGCCCTTGATTCTAGTGAGCACAATAATAAGGGGATGGGTTTTCTCTTCCAAATCTTGCTCCACTTTTCCATTTCTCTTTTCCTTTCTCTTTCTCTCTCTCTCTCTCTCTCCATTCTCTATTTCTCTCTATCTCTCTCTTCCCCTGTCCTTATTTGTTTCTAGTGGCAATAGCAGCAGGTGAGACAAAAACCCCTTGGCAACTTTGATTAGCGACAGTAATAAGAATAACTCTTTCTCTCTTTCCTTTACTTCTCTTCTTTGTTTTCTAAATTTTCTTCTTTTTTCCTTTAATGGCAGTAACAACAACATGGTGGAGACAATGGGTAAAGTCCCTAGTTAGGCACAGCTTCACAAGCAAGCCACAAGTGGTGTTTTGCATGGGATACATGAGAAGGGCAAGGGATTTTATTACCCTTGCCACATGTGGGGACTAGATTCCTCCCCCTCTTATGATAAGTTTCATTCTCAAAACTAGTTGAATATTTATATAAAGAGATGGGGGTAGTATCTTCTTCAAGTTCCTAGGTAGCATCTGCTTTTGAGTGGTTGCTCCACTGCATCTTAACATATTTAATTAGTTTTGTTCAAAAATATTGTTCCTTATAATCTAATAGTTAACTAGTGCCTCTTCATAAAATAATTTATTTGTGAGTGGTAACTATTCTATCTTTAATGGTGTGAATGATCTAGCATATACTTTTGCAATATTAATATATGAAATATATTGTGGACTGCAATAAGAGAAGGTGGTAATGCTATTTGATAAGTTATTGCTCCAATCCTCTCAAGGATTTCATAAGGTCCTATAAAATGATGGCTCAACTTTCCTTTCTGGCCAAGTCTCATTACCCTTTCCATAGTTGATACCTTTAAAAATACCTTTTCTCCTACTATAAATTCCAAGTTTCACCGCCTTTGATCTGCATAACTTTTCTTTTTCTACTTTAAGTAGTGTTGTCGGCCCAATCATCTATCTCTCACCCATCTCATCCTAATGCAAAGGTGTTCTATATTTTTTTTCCATAAAAAGCTTCAAAGGGTGTCATACTAGTTTTATAACTATTATTGTAAGCAAACTCTATTAGATGCATATACTCGTCCCAGCCTTTCTCAAATTCTAACATGCACATTCTTGACATGTCTTCAACTATCTGATTTATTCTTTCAGTATGTCCATTTATTTGTGGATAGAATGCACTATTGAATCTTAATCCAGTATCCAAAGCTTGATGAAGGCTTTGCCAAAAATTGGAGGTAAAAATAGAATCCTTGTCAAAAATAATTTTCTTAGGTAGACCTTATAATCTCACAATTTCTTTATAATACATGTCCACCAATTTTCTAGTTGGATATATAACCTAACCAAATAACTTGGGTTCCGCTTTAGGAATATGCATGTGTTTAGCCCTGTTGTAGAAATATCATGTGTTTACCGATTTTGCATGGATGATCATTGGCACAGCCAGCATTAAATCACATGATAAGAGCATGAGAACATGAGCTGCGAGCCAGCACACCTTTTTTGCAAAAGCTAATGGATTTTGAGATAATTTGTTCTTAGGAATCTCTTGTCAAAATACGATAATTGTCGACCTTTCGAACTTGTACAAACGATGGATGGACGAGATTAGTATGGCCCTATCATGTGAAGCGGGACATGGATCTTGCCCGCACCCTTCCTCTTCCTTCAATTCATCTAAAATAAAAATAATAAAATCCATTTAAAAATGTGATTTTTTTTAAAAAATCACATTATAAACGTAATTATCAGAAAATTCTATTGTGGCGTGGCAAGTGGGCTACTGGCTTGCGTGGCAGGCACCTTTGTGGATAATCAATGTGGCTACTAATTGCTAAATTTTTGAAAATAGGAAACGGAAAAAACGAGACTTGAATTAATGTAGTTGACCACCCAATTCACATTGGAATATTTCCTTTTGGAAATGTAACATGTGAATTGAATCTTCTAAGATTCAGTCATTGGATGATTTTAATGAGCCTTACAATGGACCAAATTATGTAGAATGACATTTAAGCTGTCCGATGCAGAGTAGGAATAGACTACCAGTGAAAGAACGGCCTTCTGCTTGCCCCAAAAACCATAAAAGTTACAAGGAATCTCGGCCATGCATCAATAAGGGACTTCCGCATATACGCGCACAAAAAAAAAATTAATGCTGGTGGACATGGACTAAGAATCCATGCATTGCTTGATAAGCATATATCCCTCTTTTACATTTTTATTCCAGAAAATAATTAGTCTTCCTCAAATTGATCTTTTCTATAATTATTTTTATCATTAACGTTACTTTTTAATTTAAATTAATATTTTTAGTTAAATTTATATTTTTAAAATTTATATTTCCTCTATGGGCCTGCTAGCATGGCCTTGTCGTGTGATTGAATGCAAGATAGGCAAACGATCATACGCCTAGAATTGAAGTGCCCACAACGAATAGTTGCAAAATAGGATTGTGGAAAAACCATTGCCATTCAGAATAGGATTCTAGTGGAGTGCATGTAAATTCATGGAATAAAAAGATGTTTTACACAACTCAGGGAACGAATAGTTGCAAGAACTTTAGGATTCTAGTGGAGTGCGTGAGGTCATAGAACGAAAAGATGTTTTACACGATGTAAAATGCGGGAAGAATTTTAGCCATTCGATTTTACATATATAGGAATGATAACTTATCTAATGTTATCAGTTGATTGCATGGAAATACTCTATGCAACTTGCTAGTTTTGGGTGAAAATATTTTTTTACATCAAATTCGTTTATTATATTTATCAATATGATTTTATCTAAAACATTTAAAATGATGTAAAAATTATATTTCTATTGTTGATAACGTTTGAAAAAAATTTAAAAATTACATAGTCATTCTTTAATGATTTTGTTTTTTGGAATTTTTAAGTTTCTAATTGATAAAAGTTTTTGCATCATAAATATTTATATGTTAAATAATATTACTAATGGATTAGATGCAAAAAATATATAATTTTCACTTAAATTAACCCATTACATGGAGTGTTTCCATGCAATCGATGTAGTGCATGTACCACCGAAATGAATTAGTACCAGCTTTTCATTTGTGCTTTATCATAATGATTTTATAAAATACTATCCAATCATTAATCTTATCATCATCTATTTACCTAAGGCCTAAAATATCATCTTAATCAAAAACTCACATTGATTACAAAATTAAAATCAATTTGATAACGAAATTTAACTCATTAAAATTGTTTGATATTTAAAGGGACCAATATACTTTTAATTAAATATGCAAGCCTTCTAATGTGTCCACCCTGTTTATATATTGTTTGTATAAGATTTTGTCATATTTTATTATTTTAGTGAATAAATTCAAGTAAATTTTAAATTTTGCATATATTTTTGTACTTTGAAAACAATGTGGCCCATACAAGATTCTAATTGAAATAATTTTTAATATCTTTATTAAATATATAATATTAAATATAATAGTTAGATTGAATTTTATAAAATTATTAAGATGGGGCCCAAATGGAAAATATTCCTCTCTCTCATATATGCATAATTTAAATCATTAAATCTATATTTCTTGATTAGATGAATGAAGAGTAAATTTTTTCAAATAAAAAGTAGTCTATATCATATTTTTAAAGAAAATATTTTAATTTATATCATTTTTAAAATTTATGGCCCACTCGATTGTTTGATTTGGGGTGATTTCTAATATGAATAGAATACATTATATTATAAAATGTGTTGATAGGTGTGATGATATAAATGAAAACTAGATGGCCCACTTTCCATCCCGTTAAAGAGTGAACAGTGCTATGGACAATCCTTTTTCGCACTCAAAGGTAGAGATGAATTAAAGTGAGCAAAAAGTATTTTAATCCTAAACATATTTATTGAATTGAAGAATATGCAATGCTTGGGTGATTTGACAGTCTCTGTTTCCTATATAAACTACTTGAAATATGTTTAATTTATCTAACTATAAAAAATATAAATCAAAAGTTAAAGCCAAGATAATTATGGAAAAAATATTTTTAATATTGAGATTATTTTAAGTCTAAGTAATTTATATTTTATGATCATCTAAATTGATTAATGTACATATTTTAAGCAAATAAATAAATAATAAAATTTTCATAAGCATAAAAGTGGAAGTAGGAATATTATGATTTAGCTTGCGGCTACAAAACAAAGTAATTTTTAGGAATTTTATGTTTTCTTTTTAATAATTTTTTATCTTAAGCTAGAAGTAATAGATTATTATATAATAGCCATTATATAAATTTAGTTATCAGTTTAGAGTGAATAAAAATTCAAACAAGGTCATTCATTCAATCAAATTATGCGACCAAAAGAAAGTGGACTTACTTAAGCATCTTAGTGTATTTACATGATAATGCTACACCTGACTGCTTTTTGCTAATCCAAGATATGTTTCCATTGTTTAGTGAGAAGACATATCCAAATGTGGATTTACGCTCATCAAGATTACCACCCCAATCAACGTTTGTATATTCTTTTAGTTGCAAATCATATCCTTGATAGTAGAGCATATAGTTCGCAATGCCTTGAAGTATCTAAAAATTTGCTTAATAACTTTCAGATGCTCACATCTTGGGTTCAACTGATATCAACCAACTAACCCTACAACATAACAAATATCTGAACTGGTACACATCATGACATACATCAAACTATTAACAACACTAGCATAAGGAACTTTCTTCATGCTAATGAGTTCATCCTGGGTCTTTGGACATGTTTCAAGGCTCAAGTCATCACCCTTGGCAATGAGAGTGTCTATGGGATTGTAATTTTGCATATGAAATCACTCAAGTACTTTGTTGATATATGTTTCTTGTGAAAGAGATATCAACTTTCTTGATTGATTTCTCAGGATCTTTACCCTGAGAATGTAGCTTGCCTCACCCATGTCCTTTATCTCAAAAGTTGAGGACAGTCATTACCTAATAATGGCAACAACTCCTTATTCTTTCTGGCTATTAAAATATCATCACATATAAAGATAATATTAAAAAATTATCTCTGAACTTCTTGACATGCGCACAATGGCCTTCATCAATCATTGAAAAATGAAAGTTAATATTACTCGATGAAACCTCAAATATCACTACCTGGATGATTGTCTTAATTTATATATTGAGCGGTTAAGTCTGCAGACTTTTACTTCCTAGCCTGTTTCTACAAAAGTAGCTAGCTAATCCATGTAGATCTCCTCATCCAGTTCTCCATTGAGAAATATTTTTTTACATCCATCTAATGTAATTCGAGGTCCAAATGTGTAACAATGGCAAAAATTAATTGGATTAACGTAAATCTTGTAAATCTCACCACCAAGGAAAAAGTTTTCTCAAAATTCACACCCTCCTTTTGGGTGAATTCTTTCACCACAAGGCGTGCTTTATACCTTTATATGGATCCATCTGCCCCACACTTGATTTTGAAAACCCATTTATTCCTAATAGCCTTGTGTCCGGGTGGAAGTTCAACTAAGTCCCAGACATGGTTGGATCTCATAGAGTCTTTCATTGCCTTTTCCCATTTATCCATTGTAAGACATGAGAACGCCTCATAAATTTTTCTAGGCTCATCCTCATCCATTGGAGAAATCAAAAGCATCTCACCTTTAATCAAAAATCACTGGCGCTTAGTAATCGGACTATTACTTCTCCTTAATGAGGGTTCCGAAGAATTTCACTAACTGCTCTCACTCAAAACAGGCAGTTGAAGTGGACCATTATCCTCCTTAATGGACTAATTTTGCACGTCAATTTTTTTAGATTCATCCCTTTTATAAAATGGAACATTTCTCTTAATTTCTCCTTTGCTAGGGAATTCATTCTCTAAGAATGTAACATCTCGTGATTCTATTTTAGTCTTAGTGTTATCATCATGGTCACTAATGAACACGTAACCCTTGGAAGAATCAAAATATTTAATAAAGATAAACTTCTTCCTTCTAGTACCAACTTCCCATATTTGTGGGACATGTTATGAACATAGGCTGACGATCCCTAAGGCCTCGAAAGGCTAAGATCAGGCTTCCTTCTAGTCTATAACTCATAGGGCTTGATGTGACTAATTTAGATGGCACACATTGAGTACATATGTTGCAGTCAAAAGATCATCTTTGATAGACGTCTTTAAGATGCCGCCGCAAATACGAAAAATCATTTCTCGCTTTTGGTATCTTCTTCATCCCATCTGTCTTTGAGTTGTTGCTGTTCTCTTCTTTTTCTTCGGTAACCCATCTTTGTTTTTTCCTCATGGTTGTCAAGAGGTCTCATCTACGTTTGTCGGATAGTTTCATCGAGGCATTCCAGCTCTACCCTCTGCCAGAGGGTATGAGTTGGGTGTTTCTAGAACCCACTGCTCTACCATGGCATCCTTGCAAAAACCTAGTTCCTATTTCGTTAGGCTCTCTTAGGGCAGGATTTTGTTTAGATCAAACCCATTTCATTTCTGCTCTTCTACATGGGTACAACATTTCTCCTGGACAATTGGTCTCAAATAGCTGGCAATATGTTTTATCCTTTTGTCGTTAGGTCCATAATCTTTGAGAGATTTCTATTTTCATCCTCTTAATGTTTTCAACTATCCTTAACTTGAGCAAAGCTCCTCATTCTAGCTATTACTTTTATCTTATCCCCATGGTCCTTGGCGCAAGCTTTTCGCACGAATCATTATCCTAGATGATGACTAGAAAAGTCATTGGGCTTGGGTCAAGGTTGCTGGGGATCTCCCTTTTCCGGCAGTTTGGATGACTAGTCCGATTCATCTCTCAATTTCTCTTTCTCCTTTAGAGTGATATAGCTTGTATATCCTTAGGTATGGGCTAATGACTATGGGCATGCTGTCAGTGGATGTTGTTTCCTCCACGAGCCATTATCGCTAGGCAGATTTTCTGTGTCTTTTTTGGTCAAAAGGTCATCACTCATGCTCCTCGTCCTTCTCTATTTTCTTTGTTTTTGGACCGAGCTCTATTATAGAGGAGGAACATGACCTTATGCCTTGTTTTTGTGTAATCCTTGCTCCACTCCACTCGTGCATCCGCTTCTATTACTGATTAGGTGGCTCCTCTGCCCCGATAGAGAATTAAAATGATTGCTCAGAAGTAGAATTTTCATGCTTCTACTAGTTCTATAGGGAGCAGTTGTTGGCTTTAGATGTCCAATCGGAGCCACTAGGGGTTGATATTCCTTGCAAGGCTAGTCTTGTTGATCTTTCCTCTGGCGAGAGCACTTCATAAACTTCCGCTTCTCATTCTTCCTCCAGACCTGGTCAGACCACCATAGCAGACCCATCCACATCCTCTGGTCCCAAGGTTGCCATTGGGGAGTGGGTACGTTCTCTAGCGGATGTTGGTGGTTCCTCTAGATGGGTAACATATCCCTTTTCTTCCATACCAATTTTTTTTTATCCCTCCTCATCTGTATGGACTTTCCCTATAATTCCTTTTTCAGCTGGTTCTGTTTCTCCTAGTTCTTAGCCTATAGTCGGTGCAACTCTGGTGCGAGTTTGAAGTCGACTACATCAGGGGATCTGCAAATGCTGCTATTGAGGAGATGGAAGAGGTCACGGGGAGGCCAGCGGTTGCGAGGATGCAAGAAACTTTAGTAGTTGTGGAGACATCCTCTTCTCCTGCTGTCTCTCATCCTTTTAATGCTTTTGCGGGTGAGTATCTTTCTCCTTTGCGCGCCCCCCCACCCCCACCCTCCCCTCCCTTTATATATATATATATATATATTGAGGGGAACGATTATATGAGACCGGTTTCACATGGACAGCTGTGAGACCGGTCTCAAAAACATATATTTTTTATTTTTTTCCTTTTTAAAAAAAATTAAAAATCAATAAGGTTTTAGCTTAAATACCAAATTTTACCATTTTTGGATTTTTATAACTTTTTTTATTTTTAAAGTTCAGGGGCCTTTTTAATTTAAGCTAAAAACTTATTGATTTTCAATTTTATAAAAAAAGGAAAAAAGTAAAAAAATATATGTTTTTGAGATCGGTCTCACATGGGCAGTCGTGAGACCGGTCTCATATAATCGTTCCCCTCAATATATATATATATATATATATATATATATATATATTGTTGTAGCGTGAATTGGAAATGGCAAAGCAAACTTTACAGCTTGACGAATGTTCTAGTTCGGGCAGCACGAGCAGGGAGCAAAAAGACATCCTCAGCCAACAGAGATTGGACCCTACATCAACGCCCCTATCCTTCGAATGACGGCGGAATGGTGGGGTAGCAGGCCGGATCTTCCCCATGGCGCCCATCAAAAGTGGCCAGGGAAATATAGGCACGTATCTTTGAATCGAGACCAGGACCATTGTTTACGTCAATGCCTCAGCGGAGTCGCTTACGCCGCTGATGCTCCAACGGATCCGCTAATGAGGACTCCTACAGATCCGCTTACGCCCTTGACGCTTCTGCGGATCCGCTTACGAGGACATCCCTACGGATCTGCATACAAGAACCACCGAGCGAACATCATATCGCGCACAGAGCCACGTGAGGAACTCACGCGTTGACCCCAAATTCGGCGGCTCGACGTCTGGCCGCTGATAGTGATGCTTGAACTGGAGTCCGACAGCAGCGGGCCCCTTTGGGTAGCAGCGATGGCCGCACGACTCGGGAGAGGACCCTAAAAACATCGGCGCGATGCAAGGATCCCGATGAACCGAACCGATCAGGCATCCGGCCGCCGACCGGCGAGGCCGCACGCCCTTTTGGCGACCAGCACAAGGGACCCGCACGGCGACGACGACCCGTCTTCGCCCACCAAACCGAAAGTTTAGTGCGATAAAACTGATTCTGGCCACGTGACCGGGTCTGATCGGCCGTCCGGTCAGCCGGAACCATCGGCGGAAGCTTGCAGCGGCCACAGCAACGCTTATGTAGCTGAATGTCTGCAGCGGACGGCTACCCTGTTCTGTGGCAGCCATGAACAGGACATCCGACTGCGGATGGTGATAGCACCCGGCCACACAGCGGTCACGACG
>JAYJMB010080762.1:0-21959 GCA_036873735.1 Pouteria campechiana
TCTTATGTGATTAAAATTGTGATGTTTTTATTCTTGGAAAGATGTGATGTAAGTCTCTTATGTAATCTCTTTGTGAATATGAAAATTATTTTGAAATGATTTGAATATCAGTTTGGTGTCCTCTGTGTCTAAATGAGAATTATGATTTTCATGCATCCTTGAAATGATATATACTTGAAAGCTGTTTAGATATTTTTAAAGCTTCAATTACAATTATCTAATATTTGGATGTTGCCCATGACATGAATCTTCTCTTTATATTGATGAAAATTAATCGTATCTCATCTTTATGGTTATGCTTTGTATGGGACCAAGATCCATATGTGGTTGTGAACTCTTTAGGAACCCAAGAAATATGTAGATTTGTAAGTCATGAACTTAATACAAATAGTGGGAGAGTTTGGAAAAAAAAGAAGAATTTGGGGAAAAGAGCATATTGGTGAAAGCATTCTATACTGATCTGATCTCATGCTCATAATTGTGGTTAACTATCCTCTCTTTGAGATATTAAGGGGGAGACATACCCCATCATGAAATCCCTTTTTGATTTTGCAAAAAGGGAGAGATGAATGAAGAAAGACTACTGATGGGCAGATGTTCGCTGCAAATTTAACTGCAAGTATACGGTGTCAAGTTTTATAGTTTAGTGATGAGTGAGTGTCATATCCACAGGGATTGTGTATTTCAACCTTTCACTAGCAATCATTATAGATAATTCTAACTTTATTTGAATGAGTGAAGATAAATAATTCTTAACTAATAACTAAATAGAATAACTTTGAGTAGAATAAATCAATATATGGAAATCCTAGAGGATTGATTTCATTTATGTTTCATTCATGGCAATTTCAACTCTATGATTTAACAATGCATGAGCTTATAAACCAAGAATCCGAATTCACTTAACCCCCTCTCCCAAGTGCTAGGTTAAATATCGATTCTCAAAATCCTGATTTCAATATCCTCATAAAAATCCAAATAATAAGAATGCATTAATATATATGGTTCTCTGCTAAAAGATTTCATAGAACATAGAAGCTCTCCCGAGTCATCTATAGTTTTATGTTGTGATATTTAGATGCTATTTAGGGTTACCTCTTCTGAGTATCGAACCCTAATTACACAATCATTCAATGGATAGTCAATCAATTGAAAGCATTACACACCAAACATCACAAATAAACCTAATTGCATTGCCAAACAAGAAAGTAATTGATTACACCATGAACTCAACATAAAATCCATCTCTCCTCTAGAAAAAGAGACATTAGCTACTCATGATGTAAAACAAATCAAGCAAATAAGATTCAAATATCATCATAGTTCCAATTCCAAGATAAAAACCATAAATACAAGGAAGGAAAATAATTAAAATAAAATAAACCCATTTCTTCCCCCTTTTTCAGCTTGTTCTTCACTCCTTTGTAATGATTTCGGACCTCTTGATCTCCAAGTTGATCTTCTCTCCTTCAAAGCTTCTTTAAAAACTCTTTAAAACTCCCAAAAACCTTTCTAACTTCATTTAAAAACTAGCCAAAATAATAAGTTATGCAATTTTTCTGCAACCTGGCTGTCTCATGCACGGGTGGTGCCACCTACCTAGAGATGAATTGGTGGGTGAGTTGAGTGGGCGACAATAGCTCCAAAATGCTATCCACTTGAGATATATTCACTTATTTTGATCATATATTCTTCATTTGTTATCATAATTAGATGATTCTTATTGCATTAGACCACTAACTTGAATGGCTTCAACTCTTATGTTAACCACTCTTGCTGAATCCATCTCAATCAATGCTAGAAATAGCATCAAAGTAATGCCTGTTCACATTCAGCTTCTTTTCGACATGATTTGTTGATTGAAAAACCAAATAACTCTATTAAATGTAATATTTCACCAATTGTAGTTACAAACCAATAAAACATGTCAAATGAGGTTCCAAAACATTTGAATTTGGGTATTAAACATGGTATATTATAAACTCATCAAATAGCCAAACATTGTATATTATAAACTCATTAAAAAGTTGAGTTTTGGAATTTTCAATAGTTGGGAAGTTGGGTAATGATGCAATTACTAGTGTAATGAGTGATTTGATGATGTATTTAATGTAGGATTAGTAAACATGATTAGTTATGTACATTGAAGCAAAAAATTCAACCATTAGGTAGTTGTAAATGCGAATCTTTCAAACTACCTACTAAGTGTATGACAAAAAGGCTGTTAAAGAGAAGCCATCTGATTAGCAAGTATTAGTGGATCATTAAGGGTCCTTTAATCATGATTAAATTAGATGATTATAGGGATAATAAGATGAAGCAATGTGATGAGTTAAATTGTAGACAACATTAGTTATGTTAAGCGCAATGTAAGTGCATTTGAATAATGGAACCATATGCAATCTGAATATAGGACTTGGAATTTGAAAGTTGGTTGTGCAAACATAAAACTTGATCCTAATTATAAGCTAAGAAGATTCTTGTGTTTTCTAAAATTTAAACAGTTATGTTTAATTGAAATTTTACCGGGCATGCTTGTTGCTTTTATTATGCTCATGGGTAGTGATTGAATTCATGAATGCATTGCTGCATAAATTATGGATTATTCTTAGTGGTTGATATTGGATGGTTTAGTTTGGAATTTAAATTTCAAAAATTATAACTAAAATAGTGCATATAATAGATAAGTTATTAATATACATCATGTAATGTAACAAGTTGATCATGCATAACATTCTTAGTTGAAATGTACATAGTGTCATTAACATTCTTATTTTGACATAGAATTTGAAAGAATTAGAAAATGTGTTTAACATAAAAGTTATATTTCTCAAAATTATCTTTCCAATGAATTAAGAATCATTAAATTATGAGTTTACAAGACAAAGTTATAGTTGAAATAGTGTAAGGGTCTTTAATACAAGTGGGCATCACTTGTGGGCCCCATGACTCAAAATTTAGGCTAACCTAGAAAACATAATCAACATGAAAATTATAGAACTTGCAATTATCTGACCAATGGCATAAGAATCACTCAATTTAGATTAAAATGAAATAGTTGTGGTCAAATTATAGAAACTGCTTTTGGGGGAATGATTAACTAAAAGAGGGGTCACTTGTGGGCCCCATGACTCAAAATCCAGGCTGAATTAGAAAAAGTGGTCAACATGAAATTCTTTAAAATTATCTATCCAATGGAACAAAAATACTCAATGGAGAGTTATTATGAGAAAGATACAACTAAATTACTACAACTGCTCCTTAATGATGAACTTAAAAATTTAGCCTAATTAGTAGAGCTTGCATGTGTGGCTAATTGAGAGGGGTTCAACATTGTAGAGGCTCGGTTGGCTATACAGGATATGCCTAGGTGGTGTGGAGGCTAAGTGGACCTAGGATAGAGGTGCTTTGATGACATGAGGGTGAGGTAGGCTCGAGGTTGGTTTCACCTAGTGGCCATAGCTGTGTAGGCCAAGGTTTGGCCTAGAGCTTGGCTGTGTTGCCTAGCTAGCCCGTGCTCTGCCTAGAGTGAAGGCAAAGGGCTAGGGTTGGCTTGGAGCTTGCCTTTGATGTGGATAGCCTAGTAGACTTGACACCCCATATAGGGTGAGGCTAGGATCAGCCTAATTTGTGAGACGCTCCTAATTATTTCATTAGGTATAGATAGAGAACCTGTGATCCCTATGGAGCAAAGAGGGCAGAGTGATTACCAGGGTAGGTTTGACCTAGTTAAGGTGCGGCTTTTGGTAGGCCTCATAGCCAAGGATACAAGGAGGGACCAGAACACACCAAAGTTATAAGAAGGTTGGGTCTACGCAGTGCGCAGCCTTCTAAGCCTAGACATAAGACAGTGATTAATGATATCAATGAAATAAGGTAGATGATTAATGATAGATGGTGGGTTGGTTGGGTGTTGTGTTGAGATGATATTACTTGTTATTGTATGTTTGGTATGACAAGGGATATACCCAATTTAGGGTTTCATAGCATGAATTGCATTCATCATATAATATCATTTGGTTTGAATATTGACCCCTATTCCTGGTCATTGATTATGTTTAAATTATTATATTACTGAGCTTATTTTGCTGCTATTAGTATAATTGCATATCTACTTACTAAGTTGCCTAGACTCACCCTATTTTATTTAGTTTTTAACTGAGAGGTCAGACGAAGGCACCCAATGTGGGGTTGGGGCTACAGACCGAGATAGGACCTAATGCGAGCCATTTGCAAGCTATTCTTTTACACATTTTTGGGCCTTGTAAATATATTTTTGGAGATTATGAGATCATGTAAATACTTAAAGTGTGAAAGTGATGTGAATTATAGTTATGTGACTAGTGGTTTGACATGTCATTCATGTGGTATGATTATATGTGTAATTCCTTAATACCATTACTATGCGACTATGGTTCTAGGCTCATGTGGTTATGTATGGGCTCAGCATGCTAGTGTAATATATTTTGTGATGTTTTAATGTATGATTATGATTATAAAAGTGTGGAATTTCTCACATTTCAGGGGAAATACTGTCGGATTCTCCTCTAGAATGTAAGATGGTAGTGCCCAAGTTGTGGGGCATTATAATATGATGTGATAACTGTGAAAGACAATTTGTAAAATTGGACAGTGAAGTCTCATAATTAATTTATTCTATTCCCTCAGTAAATTTGAGAGGTGAACCTGAAATTCTTATATTGCAATGAAGGTTGGATACCATAGAAAGCCCTATTAGTGTTGTCATTAGGATCTTTGCTAAGACTTCTCAAAGATCATGCAAGCTGAATTCGAAATGAGCATGATAGGAGAATTGAACTACTTCCTTAGATTGCAAATCAAGCAAAGAGATGATAAAAACTGCATTTGTCAAACCAAATCACTAGATAAATGCTAAAGAAGTTCAAAATGGAAGAAATCAAAGCAGCAAGCACTCCAATGAGCACATCAATAAGGCGGGATAAGGGCAAATTGGCAAACTTATAGATCAAAAACTATATCAAAGTATGATTGGATCTGTTCTTTACCTTACTGCATCTAGACCAAATATGCTATTTAGCATATGCTTATGTGCTCGATTTCATTCCATTCCTAGAGAGTCTCATCTTATTGTAGTGAAATGAATTTTTTAGTATTTGGTTGACACACCAAATCTAGGACTGTATTATCCCAAGGGAACTAGTTTTGAACTAATTGGATATTCAGATGTTGACTTTGGGGAATACAAAGTTGATAGAAGAAGTATTAGTGGAACTAGTCAATTTCTAGAAAATAGTTTGGTATCATATATTTTTAGGAAACAAACCAGTATTGCTCTCTCTACAATAGAAAACAACAACTTCTAGATTATGGACTAAGCTATAGAGACATACCCATTAAATATGACAATATTAGTGCCATATGCTTAACAAAGAACCCTGTATTACATTCGAGAACCAAGCATATAGAAATTAGGGATCACTTCAATAGAGATCATGTAGAAAAATATGATATATGTTTAGAATATGTGCCTCTAAATGCTCAACTTACTGATATCTTTACTAAGTCGCTGTCTTTAGAAACTTTATGCAATATTAGATGAGAATTAAGCAAGACTAATTTAAACACCTGAGAATGAAATCTTTAATGTTTCTATGCCTGAAGTTGCACTATTTTTTATCTATTTTCAATGAGGCTCGACTTCATCTCAGATGAAGCTAGTTATTTCTATACAATGTTTGATTCCCACTTCATTTGAAATATGGTTTTCGAGGTTGAGTACACCTCATTTTCTTGTCAAATCAATTTACAACTATTCATATCATATCGAAATTTATCTTTAGCACTAGTTATTCCTTCTTTCTTAAAACATCATATTAAATACTAGCATTGCCCCTGTATCAAGTCTATTTTAACTCATGACTCATAATCCTCCTTTGCCTCACAATGATGAAGCAATTCAGGGAAGGGAATTTAGGAAGAAGATATAGACAGAAGACACATGAGTGTTGGAAATTGAAGAACTAAAGGATGTTTCTTCACTTTTCTTAGAGAGACTATGTTACTTCTGATCGTGACAATATTCCAATTCACCTATCTAGTCAAAAGTATCTCTCTTCAATATGTGACTCTCAAGAAAATTATTTATATCTTAGCCAATTTGCCCTTCGATCCAACTTCATCATCAGTTGGGGCTCTTAAAGAGAGGGGGAAAAGATGCTCCAAATGCCTCATTATAATCTCCTTCCCCTGCCAACATTAGTAGCTAGGACTATAGAAATGAACCAACTATATATTAAAGAGAGAAAAGGATGATATTTATAGTTGGTAAACTTCATGATAATCGTGAGCTTGATCTCGGCTAGTGCGCTAGTGGGTTTACCTAGTGGAATGGTGTTGGTAGGTTGGCAAAGCAGACAATACTTCATCCTATCATAGTCATGATATGTGAATGATAAACATTAGTGAAGGAGAATGCCAGCTTGATAAGGCTAGCCATGGAAATGATGAAAGAATGAGATATGTGCGTGTTGATGAATATCAAGTTTGGGCATGGGCATGGGCATGTACATCCCATGTACTTGGGGGTGAGGCTATATATGAACATAAATCATAATAGCATGTGTATTTTGTCATGTGGATAGCTGTATAGTGTTATGCATTCAGCATGTCATGGAATTTCATTGTGCATTGAAGTAATTATGATTTTCTACTGATTTACTTGTTATTGTTTTCTGTTTTACCTACTTATTGAGTTCACCCAGACTCGCCCGTGTTATTCATGGTTTTTAGTTGACAGGTCAGAAGACAAAGCCCAACATGGGGTTGGGGCTCATGATCAAGATAGGTTGTGATCCTTGTGCGGACTTGACAATTTTTTGATGTTAAATGTTTCTTGTGGTGTACACTTAAAAGCTTCAAACTTTATGTATATAAGGCATGTACGAATTAATTGTAATGATAGATCAATATTAGTGGAACATGTATGCATGTTAGTATAGTCATTTGTCATCATAATGTGACTTGTAATTCTGGGCCATGTATGGGTGTATTTTATGATGTATAACGATATTTATGGGTGTATGACATTATGTGGATATGATCTTACAGGTATGGAATTTAATTTTTAGGGAAGACTCGATATGAGTTTTCTCTTGAAATTGTAATTAATAGTGCCCCTAAGAGTATTGTGTTACAAAGGAACCAAGTATATATTTCCATGCCTTTTTTTCACCAAATAATATATCATCATTGGCATCGAATATATTTTATACAAATGATTCAAAAACAACTTTATGACCTCTATCACATAGTTAACTAATGCTTAACAAGTTATGATTGAGAGCATCAACATATAAAACATCTTCGATCATGCATTGTACAGAACATAAATTTTTCCTTCACCCTTTATGACACCTTTGTTGGTGTTTCCAAAGGCTATTGTGCCTCCATTCATTAGCTTTAAGTCTTTGAACAATTATTTATTCCCAATCATGTGAGCATCTATTGTCCATGAATCAGGTAGGTCTTATGGTTGCTTTAAAGCTTGTCTTAGCATCCATGTCATTGTTGTTTCTTTTAGATTGATTCTTTGTGGAAGTGTGGCTTGAAGACTAGTTCTTAACGTGAGCCATGAACATGTCCAAGTGATGTTGTCCATTTCTTTGTCCTCTCTCTCACTAGAGCTTGCATTAGATGACTTATCCTAATTTACATACATGCCTCTAACTTAGTTCTTAGATGGTGTTTTGAACTGCCTTTCCTTTTTATCTCTTCTCTTCTATCATCCCTTTCCTTAAAATCTATGATATCCCCATTTGGAAATTCAACTATCATGTGACCAAAACCCCCAAACTTATAGTATTTAGGTAGATTTCTCCTTCTTCTCTTTTCTTCTTTTCATCATTCCTAGGCTATCTTCTCCAGTTGCTATCTTTGTTGCTTTTTACAAACTTCTTGAATTTTCTTATGAACATGGCAACTGGTGACGTGAATGCATGGTTTTGATGATAAACAAAACTTGATTAAAGATTATATACTAATGATTGTTATCAAGTTTTAGCATACAAAATCAAGTTGTAGGTCTTAAAGATAAATGAGCACAGAAAACATATTTCATGGCAACAAGGCTTGAGCAAGTAAAGAAGAAAAAGACGAAGTGTCATAATAGACAAAGCATGAATGAAAAGGACTGGACTATTTTTCATTTGTCTATCAAAATGGAAAACTACATCTAACAGATGCAAGACAATATGTTTACAATAGCGTTCGTCTATCATAAGCAAGCCACAGTTTTTACTAATGGTTGTCTAATGAGAATGGACAAATGTAGAAGAAGTGAAGATCTTTTCAGCAGAACAAAAGACTTCATCCGCCATTAATAGAAAAAGGTGGAAGAAGTGAAGGTCATTTTAGCAGAAGAAAAGACTTCATCTACCATCAACAAACAAAGTGGAAAAGCAAGAATCGTATGGTAGAATAGAAGCTTCGTCTGTCACAAATAAGATAATGATCATCTACTATCAACAGACAAAGTGGAAGAAGTAAGGAGCATCTGGTAGAACAAAGAATTTGTCAGTGATCAACTGATTGTCAATAAACAAAGTACAGAAATATTCCATCAGACGAAAGCATGAAGAAAAACCTGTCTGCAATCCAATACTTCTTTTGTTACTTACAAACAGACAAACCCAACAGACACAACTCTAAAGCAATAAGATATTTATGCCTCTATAATGCAATAGACGAAGGAACTTTTTCTTATGGACAACTGGCAAAATATGTCATCTATCATAAGTAAAAGAAGAGTAATGGTTGAAATGAATCATTAGTCTTCACCCAACATTAATAATGATATTTCTATATTGTTGAAAGCAGTAGTCAATATAGTAATACCTTGGCTAGAGCTTATTGAGAAACCTGAAATCATCTTCTCCAAGGTCGGCTTCGCAGGCATTACAATATACAATGAATAAGCAGAAGTTAGAAGATTCAAAATGCGTCAATCAGATTAACTTCTATTATTAATTGAGCTCACCTATCACCAATGACTAGAATTCAAAGCAATTATAAATGAAGCATTGTTGGAATAGAAGGACGTAATGAAGCAATTGAGAAAATCATTTAAACATTCTTGAGAGTAGTTACTAATCTGAGCTTAACCTTCTATAATCCTTTAAGAATCACGAGCCTTGAAAACCTTCCTCGATTTTCCTTGAAGGCCCTCAACTACCATGGAAGATCATTTACTTATGCATTCAACTTTCAAAAAACTTCCCTTGTGCTTACTTAGAAATTTTTGTGCATAAACTTCTGATATTCATTCCTTATTCCTTGAGCTAGTAGTTGTGACTAGACTCAAGAAGAATTGTGACTGTCTAAGTGTAGACAAGAGCTATTTGTTTACACCCCCTAGAGCTGAAATCTAGAAGAGTGCTACGAGCATTGTGTTTACAACCCCTGGAGCTAGAATCCAGAAGTGTCAGGGACACTTGTTTACACTCCCTAGAGCTATCATCTAGAAGAGTGTCAGGGATGCTATTGTATTTCTACTATTAGGAATAGTGGAATCTAAGACACTAAGAGAAAAATGATCTTTAAAGAGTGGAGTAGAGTGTTTACTCAAACCACTATAAAAATCATTGTGTCTTATTTATTTTGTGTTCGAGTGATTGATTGCTAGAGGGAAAAGTAATCCTAAAGGAGTTGAGAAATAATTTTTAAGTACCCAATTCACCCCTCCCTTATTAGGTTTTAGCCTAACCTATGGGACTAATAAGATTAGAGCAGAGTATATAAACACTTGTAGTGATCCAATGGCAAACCCATCATCCTCATTACAAATATTCACCAAGGGGTAGCCATCTTGCCGACCACGCCTATTTGATGGAACTAACTTCGCTTACTAAAAGTTAGGGATGAAGCAATTTATTATAGCCAATGATATGGAATCTTAGAGAGCTATTAAAGTCAAAATCACTCTTCCCACTACTGAAGTAGATGCATGAACCAAAGAGGAAGCCACCTCAGTCCAAAACAATGCAAAGGTTATGAATTCTTTATTTTGTGGACTATCCTCATCTGAGTTTGATAAAGTATCCTCTTGCACTACTACAAAGGATATACGGGATTAATTAGTGTATATTTATGAAGGTTCCTCACAAGTCAAGGAAACTAGAAGGAATATGTTGATAAGAGAACTAGAAAATTTTAGGATGAAGGAAAAAGTATATCATTTTGGAAAAGGTTGAAGTATACTCATTTTTCTAAGGTTACTAATGCCTTAAAAGTTTTGGAAAAGGAAATTATAAATTTTGAATAGGTAATGAAGGTACTAAGAGCACTACCAGATTCATAGAACTAGAAGATCACAGCAATAGAGGAAGCAAAGGATCTAAATACTCTTTTAATGGATGATCTTATCAGCTCATTAATGTCACATGAGCTAATCAAGAACAAAAGAGGGGAGCCAATAAAGCCAAAGAAGAGTATTACCCTAAAAGTGACCAAAGAAAGCAACAGTGATCCGACATCACAATCCGAAGATGATATGGCAATGTTGGTCAGAAATTTTAGAAGATTTGTAAGAAGCAGTAGAGGCAGCACCTTAAGGAGATAACCTAGATAATAAAAGAAAATAGCTAAAAGAAAGATCTCCCTACATGTTGTAGATGTGGAGGAATCGGACACATGTCTCCTGAGTGTCCCAATGAATAAAAAGTAAACATAAATGATAAGGACGATAGAAAAAAAAAGAAATACATCAAGAAGTCCTCAAGAAACCAAGCCAGAGGAATGTAAGTGAATGATAAAGACTCATCTGCAACAAGCTCAACGGAGAAAGATGATAATGCAGTTGGACATCTTGCAAGAATATGCTACATGGCCTAGATGGAGAAATACTCGACAGATAAAATCACCATCAAAGAACAATGCACAATGGACCTAGAAACAGAGGTAAACTTATACTATTCTTATAGTTATGATTCTTCAAGTTCAAATAGCACTTGAGTTAAATGCAAATAATTTGACGAGTTACAACAATTATATAACTCTCTTTTTAGTAAGTTTGAATCACTTAGCCAGAAATTTAATCAAAAGAAAAGACACTTTGATGCAACTATGAAAGTAAATTCCATTCTGCTAGAAAGGAATTTATCTCTATAAAAGAAAGTTGGAGATCTAAAGAAAGAGATAGAAATATTAAATAATATGTGATGTAAATTCTCTAATCCAGGAGATTCTATGGCCAAATTTATGAGAATGACCAGTCAAATCAGTAAAAAGGGACTGGATGTGAACAATCAAATGATAAAAATTTACAGAAATTTGCTGAATGGTCCAAGGGAATGAATCTCACAGAAGAAAAAGAGAATTGTCCAAACATTAGAAGACTCATGAATTATCCCTAGATAAAGAAACTAGAAGAATATATTGCATCTGTTAGAGTCTCAAATATTTGCTATTTTTGTGACAAATTTGGACATAAAGTGTATGATTGTTATGTCAAAAAGATGCAAGCAAAAGATGCTAAATGAGATAAAAATGCAAGGAATGAGCACACACCTATACCACATACATTCCCACTAACATCATTGGACCCAATACTTGGGTACCAATAGGGTAAGAAGAAGATTTGCTTTAAAATCAGGTAAGTCTCAAAGCTACATCAGGAAATGCATGGTTCATGGATAATGGATGTTCAAGACATATGACTAGGAACAAAATGATGTTCAAAGAATTAAAGTCAATGGATGGAGGAACAACAGCATTCGGCAATAATGATAAAGGTCTCATCAAGGGAATAGGTAAAATTTATGACTTATTCAATGCATGCATAGAGGAAGTATTATATGTAGAAGGACTCAAATACAATCTGCTACGCATCAATTAATTATGTGACAAGCATCACAAAGTTTTGTTTGAATCATCTGCATGTAATGTATTCAGTATAGACATTGATCTACTATTTAGCGAAAAAAGGCATGAAAATATTTATCTAGTACATTTGGATGATATAGGTTGAAAATGCCTAATTGTAGTCAAGGATGATTCATGAATATGGCACAAGATGATGGGATATATCAATATGTCAAATATCAAGTCTTTTTGGAAAAAGGATCTCATAATTGGTCAACAAAAATTAAACTATGACAAAATCAAATATACAAATCCTATCAGTATACAAAACACACCAAAGTATCATTCCACCCTAAGAATGAAGTATCCATGTCCAAACATCTAAAACTATTGCATATGGATTTATTTGGACCATCAGACATAGTCACACTTGGAGAAAAAAGATACATATATGCGATAGTGGATGACTACTATAGATTTACATAGGTAATTCTCTTGACTAGCAAAGACAAAGCATTTTCAATATTTTATACTTTTTCAAAGCTAGTCCAAAATGAGAAACAAATGTCCATTGTATTCATCCACAATGATCATAATGGTGAATTTGAAAATAGATATTCATTGATTTTTGTGATGAAAAAGGAATTCATCATAGTTTCTCATCCCCCAGAACTCCTCAACAAAATGGTGTTATAGAAAGAAAGAATTGGACAATTCAGGAAATGGCAAGAACCATGCTAAATAAAAGTAAATTGCCCAAAAGACTCTAGGGAGAAGCAATTAGTACTACTTGCCATGTACTGAATAGGGTTACCATAAGAGCAATCTTAAAGAAAACCCCATATGAGCTTTGGAAAGGAAGAAAATCAAGCATCTCATATTTTCATCGCTTTGGATGCTTATGCTTATGTGCTAAACAATGGGAAAGATAATCTTGGAAAGTTTGATCCAATGAGCAATGAAGCTATCTTTCTTGGTTATTCTTCCAATAGTAGAGCATTTAGAGTCTACATAAAGAAAACACAGGTTGTAAAAGAGTCTATACATGTTAAATTTGATGAAGCAAATATAACCTTGAGAAAGGAGAGCAATAGTGATGCAAATGAAGCTACAACAAATATGAAGAAGCTCAAATTGAAGAATCAAGAGAATGACACCAATGATGAAGATATACAAAGTTCAGAAAATGAAGAGGAGGTAAGAGTAGGTAATGTTCCTTATTAACCCCCTACTGATTTGAGATTTGTTACTACTCATCCTAGAAAGCAAATTATTGAAAATGTATATGATGGTGTTAAAACAAGAATGTCTATGCAAAATGTTTGTGGTCATTATGCCTTCATATCTACAATAGAACCAACTAATATTGATCAAGCTTTAAATGATGAAAGTTGGATTATAGCAGCAATGCAAGAAGAGCTAAACCAGTTTGAAAATGGGAACTTGTTCCAAAACTAGAAAATATTGATTAATCGGAACTAAATGGATATTCAGAAACAAACTGGATGAGAGTGGGCTAGTTGTAAGAAACAAGGCATGATGAGTTGCTAAAGAGTACTCTCAAGAAGAAGGAATTGATTTTGAAGAATCATATGCCCCTTTAGTAGGCTAGAAGCCATTAGAAGGCTACTCGCTTTTGCATCTCATAAGGACTTTAAGTTATTTTAGATGGATGTAAAAAGTGCATTTCTAAATTAATATATAAGTGAAGAAGTATATGTAGATCAAACTCCTAGTTTTGAGAATGATGATCAACCCAATCATGTCTATAAGCTCACTAAGGTGTTATATGGTTTATGACAAGCTCTAAGAGCTTAGTATGAAAGGTTGAGCAAATTCTTAAGTGATCATAAATTTAAGAGAGGAAAGGTTGACACCACTCTATTTTTTAACAATATTGACAAGGATATCTTGATAGTTCAAATTTATGTGGATGACATTATATTTGGAGTTACTAATGAAAAACCCTGTCAAGATTTCTCAAAGATCATGCAGGCTGAATTTGAAATGAGTATGATGGGAGAATTAAATTACTTCCTTGGATTGCAAATCAAGCAAAGAGATGATGAAAATTATATTTTTCAATCCAAATATACTAAAGAGATGTCAAAGAAGTTCAAAATGGAAGAAGTTAAGGCAACAAGCACTCAAATGAGCATATCAACAAGGTTGGACAAGGATAAAAGAGGTAAACTCGTAGATCGAAAATAATATAGAAGTATGGTTGGATCTCCTCTTTATCTTATTGCATCTAGACTAGATATTCTCTTTAGTGTATGCTTATGCACTAGATTCCAATCCAGTCTTAGAGAATCACACCTCACTAAAGTAAAATGAATTTTTAAGCATCTGGTTAACACACCAAATCTAGGACTTTATTATCCTAAAGGAATAGACTTTGAACTCATTAGATATTTTGATGTTGATTTTGGAGGATATAAAGTTGATAGAAGGAGTATAGTGGAACCTGTCAATTTCTAGGAAATAGTTTAGTATCATGGTTCTCCAAAAAATAGATTAGTGTTACTCTCTCTATAGAAAAAGCTGAATATATAGTAGCTGGAAGTTATTGCACTCAATTGTTGTGTATGAAACAACAACTTCTTCATTATGGACTAAGCTATAGAGACATGCCCATTAAATGTGATAACACTAGTGCTATATGCTTAACAAAGAACCTTATTTTACATTCGAGAACTAAGCATATAGAAATTAGACACCACTTTATTAGATATCATGTTGAAAAACATGATATATGTCTAGAATATGTGGCCACAAGTACACAACTTCACCTTCTACAACATTAGAGAAGAATTAGGTATGACTAATGTGATGATCTAAGAATAAAATCTCTAATGTTTCTATGCTTGAAATTGCAGTGTTGAATATGCTCTCTTGAGAGTAAACTTCATCTCAAACGAAGTAAGTTATTCGAATCAAGTGCCCTATTCGCATTTTGTCTGAAGATTATTTTTCGAGGTCGAGTACACCTCATTTTCTTACTAAAATTAACTTATAGCTATCGTTATCACACCCAACTCTATTTTTAGCATGATTTATTCTCCCTTTCTTGGAAAATCACATCATGCAACTCATATAGCCCCCAAAATCAATCTATTTAACTCCTAAATAACAATCTTTCTCTACACTATAACAATGAAGAAACTTGAGGCATGGTCCTTAGGAAGAAATTCTAGTAAGAAGCCCATCGAGTGGTGGAATTTGAAGCTCCAAAGGACGATCTTTCACTTTTCTTGCAGGGATGATATTGCCCCTGCTCGCAATAATGCTCCAGATTATCTTCATTAACAGAAGCATTTCTCTTCAAGATGTGGCTTTCAAAATTATAATTCATATCTTAGCCACTTTTGCCCCTGGATCAAACCTCCTCATTAATCGAGGCCCTTAAAGAGAAGGGAAAGGAAGTACTAATAACTTCATTATAATCTCCTTTCCCTCTTCACTTCCTTGAAACTTTGTATTACCCACTGTGATACAAAGTTCTCCTCTCACTGCCCTCCACCTCATGGAACAACAATCAGAATCATATTTATGTTGGAACTTGTTTTCAACTAAAGAAGCCTACTCTTGAAGAAACTATGCAGAGTTTCATTCAAGCAACCTAGACTCAGTTCTAGAACAATGAAATGAGGTTCCAAAATACTAAATCAAGATTCTAGAATGTGGAGGCATGCATGAAGAAGATAGAGACTCAGTTGGGGCAAATTGCAAAGGCTGTGCAGAGTTACACATCTAGAAAGCTATCAAGTCACCTGAGCAAGTGAAAATAATAACAACATAGAGAGTTGGTAAGGTAATAGATGATAAAGTTATTGATGTAATTAATAATTCCAATGTTTTTGTTAAAGATAAGGAGGAAGTGAATGCTAGGAGAGGTGTGTTCCCAATTCTTAATCCTCCACTCAACTACAAACCACCACCACCTTATGATCCACCTATACCATTTCCTAGGCATTTAATGCAGAACAATGTTGTTGAAAAAACTTGTAATGGCAATGAGCAAATTTTGGCTTTAGATGTTCTCCCACAAGAAAAAGCTGGTGAGATGGTTTTAAATTTTAATGAATGTTCAGTAAAGGAGGAGAATAAATAAAAATCTAAATTGAAGCAATTGCCTCATTCTTTAAGGTATGCATCTATAAGCAATGATTCATTCTCTCCAATGATTATTTCTTCTTCTTTTATATGTACAGAGGAGGACACGCTTATGCCATTCCAAGATCATACTCTAAAGTTTGATATTTTCAAGGAGATGGAGCTATCCAATGAGAATAAGAATGGCTTCAAGATAGAGGTAGTGGATGGAATTATGGAGGGGTTTTCAAGAGAGCTCATAAACACAGTGAAAGAATCAGACAATGCAAAATCATTCAACCATGTTTATCAATTGGAAGCACCATAATTCTACAAGCTTCTTCCAGTGATGAAAGAGCCGAAACACTAAAAAGCCAAATTGTAATTCAAAGTTGGAAAGGCATAGTTAGGCTAAGACTTTAAACAAAGCGCTTATTGGGAAGCAACCCAATTTTTCTTAACTTTCATTGTTTTCTTAGCATTTAGCTTAGTCGTTTGTTTGTTTTATTTACTAATAGGATAGATTGTTTTTAATTTCTAGTTCTGTGTTTTGTAGAAGGAGAAACTCTATCTTCAGAAAGGAAAATCAATTGTATTTTCAGAGGGGGATGTTCATGTTGCAATTTTAAGAGTAACACAATTAGCTTTCTGATGATGCCATGCTAGCTCCAGAAGAAGAGAATGAGAATGTACTTCATTCAGGGAAGCCCTTGATCTTAAAGTTCTTTTATTATTTCACATTGAGAACAATGTTGAGTTTAAGTTGAGGGGTGTTTTGGGATTTGCATTTATGTGAATTCATTTTTTGCGCAAAAGTTTTGTTGAATTTAGGTATAATATTTGATGAGCTACACATTTTGAAAACTTAGCTAAAAAATGTGTTAACATGCTAAAACTAAATAGGTTTGATTCTTTCTTAATGATCAGTAACATATGCTTAATTTTTTATTATCATTGCACATGATTTAGAATGATAGATATATCCTTCTAAATAAGAGACATATTTGATCAAAAAGAAGCATTGCAATGAATAATATGATCGTGTTTGACCTATTAAGAGACATATTCAATGCTCATGGTTGTTTGAGAGGTATAAGTGAAGCAAAAGAAGATAAGTTTAGGGGAATTGAAAAGGAAAATAAAATGAACAAAAATAAAAGAATTAGTAAGGATTCATCTTTCAATTGGGGGATCACATCCCAATGAATCGAAAGAAAATATGTTTGGGGGTGTGGTCGTAATAGAGCATATAAAAGGAAAGAGAAGATCAAATAAAAAGTAAAAAGAGTTAACATTTATGTAAAAATTCATTTATGATCTCTTACTTTATGAATCCTTATTCCTTTTCTTTTGTAGCCAAAGCCAATGCCCCATTACAAGTTTAACAAAGACCTATTAATCCAAGTAGATAATGTTATTTACATTTGTGGATAGAGATCATGAAAAGCAAGCTTACGGAGTGTTTTGTGAAGATAATTAGAATCATTAGTTTATACATTGTTGATTGAAAAGCATGCATGTAACATCAAAGTGACAAAGCACAGACATTCTCACTTGATGAAGGGATTGATGAAGCATGAGTTTCATGAGATTACATGGCAAGTTTCATAAATGAATTTTGATTTATGTGTACATGTATAATTTTTCTGGCATATTACCAATTATTTAAGAGAGATTTTCTTAACAGATTCATGAATTTATATTGCTATTTTGATCGAGGATGATCAAAAGTTAAGTTTAGGGATATTTGATAAGCTCATATTTTACCATATTTAAATACCAAGATTCACATATATTTTGGATCTTCTTTTTATATAAATTTAGTAGTTTATAAGCACATTCTAGTAAATCAACACTTAATTTGGTTATTACTTGATAAGTGAATTCTATATTGATTTATTATATCTATTTACAAATAATTAAGTGCAAGAAATGTAAGTATAGATGGATACATCAAGGTGGAGAAAAGAGTGAAGCAATGAAGTTTGGATGATGAACAAGTGACCGAAAAATGAAGATTATAAGTTGAAGAAGCTAAATGTGAAATAGCACCACTTTGATACCATTTTTGGTACTAATTGAGATGGATTCAACTCACATGTTCAACATATAAGTTTTATCTCTTGCAGTTATATATCTAATAAATTAAGAATTATAGGATTTGGATTTGAAACATGGAAGTTAGGGCCAAAATACTACAACTGTCTTAGACTTCAATTCTGTTGATAGAAATTTTGGATGCGCATAAAATGACATCACTTGTGGTCCAATTTTGGAATATTTGTAGAGTGGTATGAAAAACATGTTCAACATAACTGTTGTATATCTCAAAGTTATCTTCTGAATTCATTAAGAGTCATGCAATTCTGAGATCTTATGAGGAAGTTATGGTCAAAACAATCAACATACCTCTAGTGGACAATAATTTGTTCGCCGCGACATCCAACTCCATTGAAGTGAGCATTGTAGGCAGAGTTTTGGATGTTGCAGCTTACATTTCTAGGCCACAACTGGGAATTTTTCCACTTCGTGTGTATGGAGTTTCCTCCCCCATTTATGCATAATAAATACCCATTTTGGGGAAGTTTGTATGGAGTTTCCTCCCCCATTTATGCATAATAAATACCCATTTTGGGGAAGTTTTAAGAGTCTTATGCAAGGCTTTTTGAGGGGTTTCTAGGGCTGCTCTTGGAGTCTTCTTGGAGGTAAGGTGAAGGAGAGTTTTGCAAGAGAAGAAAAATAATGGAGCATGAGGAGATCTAAGTTCTACATCATGTTGAGCTTCATCAAGGGAGTTCTTTCTTTTTTCATTATGAACTAGTTTTCTTTTTCTAGGGTGAGGATGTAACCTTCTTTGATATTCTTTGATACTTTGGATTGTTGGTCATCAATGATTATATGATCTTGTTTTATTCATTATGTTGTTTGTAATCATTTAATTCATTTTATTACTTGATCACTAGTATTATGAGTTAAATTGATTATCTAAGCATGGTTAAGGTACACACTATATGCTTAACCATGAGCTCCCTTGAATGAAAAGGATAGATGATTATGGTACATACTTTATGCTAAACTAATCTATTTTGGTTCATTAAGTTCTTGGTCTTAATGAGTTTTCACCTCAATTATGCTACACACATAGGTAATTGGAATGAGGAAAAATACTTGATTTAAACTAACACACGTAATAGTAATGATCATACATTTGGTAGAACAAACCCAAGATAATGAATTGAATCTAACACTCCAATAGTAAAAAATATCATTGAATTGTGAAATCAAAACCCTGGACCCTTGCATCTGGTTAATCTTCCCTATAGTATTAACCATTTTTTATTTTTACCATTCCATTCAATTTCTGCAATCCCATCTAACATTACATCATATTCATTTAGTTCTAAATACATTCTTTTTAAGGATAGTGTAGTTCAGTAACAAAAAATGTATTAAATCCGTTTAACCATTCTTTGTGGGATCGACCCTTACGTTGCACACTATACTATCATCCATGTGCACTTGTGAGGAATTATAATTTGAACCATTAGTTACTCCGACCTCTATGGCCTTCCAAGATTCAATATCCCTAGCCATAATGAATCTTCCCTTGTGTTTCAAAAGAGACACCATGCAGTGTAACTTATTTCCCTTATGCCATAATCATCTTTCTAAACTGTATTTACGCCCCTATAGTTGGAATTTAGAAGAGTTTATTGGTACTAAGTTATTGTGCCCTCTAGAATTGGAATCTAGAAGAGTGCAATGGCACCAGTTTGTATTTTTAACTATGATAGTGGAACCCAAGGCACAAGGGTGTGTGCTTGGAAGAGTGAAGTAGATAAGTTATCTCATCTCAAACCATTATACATTGCGTCTACTACTTGTGATCACTTGCATTGCTTGATTCTTTCTATTTAATTGCAAATACTTTTAAAAGAGGGATTTAAACTTAGAAGGTCTAATTTAGAAAAATTTTATAAACCCAATTCAACCTCCCCTCTTGAGTTAAGCCTAGTTAAAAGGACTAACAAGTGGTATCAAAGTAGGCTACAAAAATAATTGAAGAGATTCCAAATGGCTAACCCATCCTCCTCATCTCATGTATTTGCCAAGGTGCAATCCTGATTTAGGTTGGGAGGAAGGTTTAGACATGCATTTGTTTGTAGGTTTGGTTGGTGATGAGGGATTAGGCATGAAGATGGTCCTGTTTGAGTAGGATTGGTTTTTAGATTAGGGAGGGATATTTGATAGGGTGTATGTCCTCTACATGACCCTTTTGTGCTGCATTAGAGTTGGCTTTTGTTTTGGCTTGGAACTCTGCATAAGTAATATGGATTTGTTTAAGGATTTTTGGGATGAAGTTTAGGTTGGAGGAAGATGGAATGGTTTTAGGTTGTGTTAGTGGAGAGGGTTAATTGGGTTTGGACTTGGGTGGTGTCTTAATGAAATGAGTTGGAATTGACTCCCAAGAAAAGGTGGGAATGAGCCATTTAGGAGATGGTGGGTTTGGTATGAAGGGAGATTGGGTTGTGGCTTGAAAGATGTGGTTTGTTGGTTTAGCTCTAATAGGGGAAGGGCCTCTAGTGGTTTGGTGAGGTATAGATTGTGTGGAGGATGAATGTGTGAATGGTAATGGTTACTAGTGAATGGATTCAAATAGAGAACTTATTATGTCTAGCTTGAAGTTCATAGTTTCTTTTATTTTGTCTATTCATTGGGATAGAAGGGATATACTAGTGGCTACCTATAACACTCAGGGTATTAATTTTGGTAATTTGGTACTTGAATACTTGAGTACATTAGAGTTGTTTCAAATGTGACTGAAAAAGGAGATGAATTAAGCTGAGGAAAAAAATTTAAATATTGATTGTAATGATGAATTAAGATGGGAAGAAATTGTTTTGAAATAAAAAAATGTAAATGTTTATTAATGGCATAAAGGAATGGATATATGATTTGATTTTTGGTTATTTATAATTTTAATGCATTATATGTTAATATTAGGTGGAAAAAATTATGGAAAAAAGGTATAAGAAATAAAGAAGGGAACTAAGAAAAATAGGGCATATATAGAGGGCAGTAGGATCTGGCGCCACGGCCCCAATTTTGGCACCACAACGCCACTGCACAAAGGCAAGGGAGGGCGATGTTAGTGATTTTGGCACCATAGTGCTGGTCGACAATAAAAGTCAGTAGTTTGGCTTTTTCAACTCATTCTCATTCCGTTTCTTCCCCAATCCATTCTATTTTCTTTCCATGCCCAAACCCTCATGCCTTTCACTCCATTTAGCCATTTTTGCACCAAATCTTTGGGGCAATAAGCATGTTTAGGCGGTTAACCCATTAACCATGAATTTAAGTCCAATTTTTGGCCATTAGGATGAGGAAGAAAGGAGAAATTTTCAATTTTTAGCAATTGGAGAGAACTAATTTGTAACACCTGAGGGTGTTAATTTTGAGTAATTACATGTTTGATCACACTATAGTGTTATTGAGTGTTAAAAATGAAGAAAAATTTAAATTTAATTTATATTTTGAGCATAGTGGTATGAGAACATGAAGCTGAAAATGATATAGGTGTGCCTTGTACCCAATTTTTGGCAAATAATATGAATGATTTAGAAACTGTTTCCAACATTATTGTATCCCTTGAAATTTCCCAAACAATGAATCAAGAATCACATGAATCGGGTATTGTATGAGAACATTAGAGATAAAATACTAAGAATGTCTCTAGAGCTATAAATTGGAATAAAACACATGGTATCACTTTGTGGAACAATTAATCATATTTAGAAACTGAATTTGAAAATGTCATAAACATAAAAGATATAGATCTTGAAATTATCTTTCAAAAGCATCAAAAATCATGTAATTCTGAAATCTTATGAGGGCGATATGGCCAATTTACTAAAACTGCTCCGAGCTAACAGTGGAAAACCAAAATTATGGACAGCGACTTGGGTCGTCTTTTTAAGTGAGACAACGAACGTTTCAGCCATTTTTCTTGGGTTTTCTTCTCTGGT